>JAUMHM010026220.1:0-35633 GCA_032362435.1 Melikaiella ostensackeni
TTTGCACACGATTGAAACCCGAAACACCTCCTTTCATCATAATGAATCATCGTGAAAGCATTAAATCTATTATAATACACTATTCGACAATTTCATTAAATGACTTTGAAGGGTTCCAGTGTAAAAATGTATTAATTTCCCAACTCTAACTCAAAAATCGTTCGGTCTTGAACGAAGTTCGGAGTCATTCAATCAAAATATTTTCAATTTTTAAATTCCTAAAATCAGATAAAAATTGTTATAATATGTCTAAAATTGTGGGGATCATTATTCAAACTTAAGTATTTCCTTGCAAGGGGAAATCAAGTGGGAAAACAATTGTCTAAGATGTCAAACTGACGTATATTAAAGTATGATGCATAAAGTCATTTTCCTAGGAATTTTTTCAAATCGGGAACATAGATTCATCAAAGTCCTATCTTTGGTTTTTGGTTCCAATGAATCTTTCTAAGATCTAAAATTTTTTGTGATAAGACGTACTTTCATATAAAAGGAACGCAAGAGAAAATTTGTTGACTCTTTTTTGCAAACACAAAATACAAAAATCGCTTCTTCAAAAATACATTTTTATTCTTTTTATTTTCTTGCCAAATGAAGGTCTTCATGTGCTTTACAAGTTCTGTAAATTTCATCGTGGGCCAGGCAGTAGTTTGGGAGAAAAAAATTCAAACGTTTTAGTGGTTCTTAAGACAGTCACCACTTCAAAATCTTTTGGATCAGCAGAAAGTTCTGTCTTCACTTCTGTTTTGGAAATTGGAGTGACAGCGTGGATTTGCTACGTTCCATCAATCGTAATAGAATTCTGCAATCGTCCACTTAATAAATTTTCTTTCGCTTCATATTTTTCACTGCTGCAGAAGTCTACATGAATATCATTGAAGTTTAACTCAGTCCATTGAAACATTACTCGAGGATTAGTGATTCAATTATCGTACGGATTTTGCAGGTTTGCTTCGGCAGCTGCCCTTTTATTCCATCACCTTTTTTTTTATTTCCGCCTCCTATTCTAACGCAAAGTCCTTTACCTTGGGAAGTTGCATAGAAGTTCCATTTGCCTGTACAAACAAAATCTTCCTTCTGGTTTGTTAAATTAACAAAATTCTTGCCATTTTTGTATTGTGCTGCTGATCCATCTGTAAAGTATATTATTTCATTCACAAGAATTCATGTTTCGCGCAAAAGGACTATTAGTTTTTTCTGAAAGAGATGTACAGCAATCGTGTTATGTTTTTTTTCGTCTGATATAACAGTGTAGATTCTGTGCTTTATTTCCTCTTCACGTGCACGATAGTAAACCACAAAAGCATGAATAGTTACTTGTGTTTTACTTCTGTTTTACTTGTGTTTTTGACCAGTGATGTCCTTGTGAAGAATCTTGATGATTAATGCAGTGATTTTCTGCAAAATCTAGAAGAGTAAGAAACTCATTTACTTTTAAATTAGCTTACGTGTCTTTGAGATGCAAACTTTGTTGTTTGGGGATAAAATCGTGTGGAAGAAGTTTCTACATATCGTCAGTTAAGAATTTCACGAAATCATCGACTGGTTTAATTACATTCTTTAGGTCAGATCGATCTGTGGTAAACCATTGTTTGAACGTGATTTGTTCAATGAAATTTGCACATTCATTGAAATAACACCTGATTTGAGGAGGATTGCCAATCGATTGAGCTGCCCAATGCTTGGGAGTTTCAAATGGAAAAGAATAAGATTTGACTAATTATGCAATTTTTCCACCAAAACACATAAGTTTCACATTTTGGCGGGAAACGCAGATGCAAACATTGTGAATGCCACTTGTTCCAGCTAAGACACACTCTTTTGATCTTAATTCGGCAAACTATGAGAATCTAACTTTTTCATTTAGATGAGTATTTTTGAAAGCCATATAAAGTTCTCTTTAATTGCATAAAACTAAACGCTTTTGAACTTTGGTTTTTTCTCTATCAACTTTACCCGACACACAATCATTTTTACCTGGAATTAAACGAATTATGTCATCATCTCTATAAAAATCTTTAACACACATTACTGCTTCATTCGGCAAAGCTCTTCCTGCTTTTTGTTCAAATACAGATTTTATCTTTCTAATTGGCCATGCTTTCGGTAAAATGGTCAAAATTTTAATTTTCTCTCTTTTGCTTGACTTAGCTTTCGCAAAGTTATCTTTTAAATGACGCACAATTACGTCGTTTTCACTTTCTACGTTTGGAATATCAAGAAGCTTGGAACGTATAGTTTCACAGACTTTTTTGAACGCGTCCTTCTTCTGTTGTTTTGTTTTTAACTTAAAAAAAATCTATATCTTCGCCTCCGAGAATTCACAAAAAAGTATTTAGTGATAAAATGGCTTGTCTTTTGTCTACGTTCAACATTTCAATATCACTTAGCGGAGAAGAATCAGTATTAATATCCATTTCAATTTCATCTTCATTTAAGTTGAAATTATTATCTGCGGTTACAATAGAAACACAAAGAGTTTGCCCTTGGGATAAATTTTTACGGCATTTAGCGAAAATAAAATCCTTTTTGGTAAGAAATGGAAATGTCACAAATACTTTTATGGGACATTTCTCAGATTTCTTCGCTTAGAATTATGATCAGAATTGCGGCAATGTGACAACAATGCGAAACGCGAACAGAATCTACACCACCGCGCCGCGGCAAGCGGCCTCCATACAATCCCGCGAAGCTTAATCATGCAGGAAGTTGCGTTGGAATTTATTTCTCCTAAACTACTGGCTGGCCCACGATGAAATTTACAGAACTTGTAAAGCACATGTCGACCTTCATTTGGAACTTCCTGAATATTTTATCATTCCCGTCAATAATGACCGAAGCTTATAATTGAGGCGCCGGATTTTATAACCGCCTATAAATTTTCCTCGTTGAACGGAGTTGGCCTCTTCACACTCTTCAAACAAGTTTCGAATTTAATTTTGAAATGTCATATTTTTGCGGAAAATTTTGTTGCACATCTTATTTCTTTTGACAAAAAGTTGTAGCTTTTTCAGATTTCGAAGTGACAAAAAAAAAACGTTTTTAGAAAACACAATTTTTCAGTAATCATTATGTCAGATAACAATTTATAACTTTTGTTTAAACAAAAATGTTCATTTATTATTCACTCTACCCGTCGTAAAATACTATGAGGAATACTTTCTGCAAATTTTATTGTAAAATTCCAAGAATTGGCTGAATTATGACGTGTTGAAGTCAAAAAAGGCAAAAAAACTTGTTTTCTAAAAACGAGTTTTTCGGGTTTACTTTGAAAACGGCAGAAGCTGAAGCTTTCTTTCCCCATGGAAAAAAATGCGGAATCAAATTTCCTATAAAAATATGTACTTTTAAAATTAGAATTCGAAAATTGTTTGAAAATTGTTAAGAGGCCAACGCCGTTCAGCAAGAAAAATTTTTATGCGGTTATAAAATCCGCCCCCTCAATCATAAGCTTCAGGCATCATTGAAGGGAATAAAAAGATTTTCAAAAAGTGCAAAAAAATTAAATTTTGCTAAAAATTCCAGGAAAAATCGCTGATAGTTCGGAAGAATTTAATTTCCTGAAAACCTCGCTAAAATTACAATAAAAGGATAGACGAGAATTGCCTTGACTTTTCTACAAATCAGAAGAAAATTATCGAGGAATTTTTTCAAATTTCCAAGAGAAGTTCCTGAAAGTAGTTTGAGGTTTCCATAAAAAAATTTTACATGACCTTATTTTCCAGTAATTGGCTTAAAAACTTGGATAAAAAAATTAACGAAGAAAATTCGCAAGAATGAATTACTAGAGACCTTTCACCAATTTTCAAATCATATTATTCTTGAGAATTTCATGCTTAAAAAATTTTCAAGTATGAAATTCTACAGAAAATTTCTAACAAATTTTCACAACTAAAACTTACTGGAAACTTTCATGATATTTGTAAGAATTTTACCGAGTAATTTCATTCTTTACAATTTCCCTCAAATGTACAGTCAATTCTTCCGTAGATTTTTGAGTTTATTTCTAGTCACTTTTTGTGACTCTTCTAGGTATTTCTTGTGATATTCTTGGGAATTTTATTCCTAGAACTTTCTCATGATTATCCTGGGAATTTGATTCAGTGAATGGAATTTTTATCTCAAATGTACTAATATGCATACTAAAAGTGGTTTCCTATATTTGATTACTCTATTTCTGAGTTGGAATAGGGAATTTGTGAAAAAATCAGAAGTCTCGCTTAGAATAGGGAATTTTCCGAAAGTGTTACAATTCTGACTTGTAATAGTACATTTTCTAAAAGAATAATAATTCTAAGTTACGACAGGGAATAAATAAATGTAATATAAAAAATAATTCTAATTTCGATTTTGAGACATGGAATTTTCTAAAAAATTAATTTATAATTCTGTTTTGGAACAGGGAATAAATAAAAGAAATACAGAAAAATTCACGTAAGGAATTACAATTATCCCAACTTGGAATAGGATATTTTCGAAAAGAGTTATAATTCTAAGTTGCGACATGGAATTTCAGTGAAAGAATATCCATATTGCAAATCAGAATTCGCCAGATTTGAAACAGATTTGAAAATTCTTATTTTTACGAATAACAATTTAACAGAATTTGAAACCTAAATTTAAGAAACAGGAAGCTGCTTCATTCCGGAATTATGAAGGAAAAAGTTGAAAATGAATACTATTCTGCCTTAGAACAGGGAATTTTTCGAAATAAATGTAATTGTGACTTTGCACAGGAAATTTTCATAAAAAATTATTATTATTACTTTAGGGCAGGGAATTTCAGTGAAGAATTTTTTAGAAAATAATGATTCTGAGATAGAACTAGGAATTATTGTCAAGAATTATAATTTTCATTCTAGATTCACTTTAGAATAGAAATTGTTAAAATTCATCATTTTTATTTTAGGGCCGGTAGTTTTCGTAAAGAATTATAATTTGAATTGGAACAGAGAATTTATGACAGAAAACGGGAATTTCAGAAAAGAATTTTAATTCTGATTTATAAAAAGGAAATCAACGAAAACAATCTCTGTCCCAATTCATAATTTTTCAGATTTTGAAAATGTCTTGTTCAAATAAGAATTTCTTTGAATTTATAAATTCTTTTTTTGCAAATAAAAATTTGACAGGATTTGAAATTTCTTCCTCTCAAATTTTAGAAACAGGGAGTTGCTTTATTTCGGAATTATAAAAGAAAATGTTGAAAATAAATATTATTCTGTCTTAGAACAGGAAATTTTTGAAATAAATGTAATTGTAACTTCGAACATGAAATTTTCAGAAGGAATTATAATTCTTACTTTAGGGTAGGGAATTTTAGTTAAGAACTCTCTTGAAGAATTATAATTCTGAGATAGAACTAGGAATTATCGTAAAGGATTATAATTTTCATTCAAGATTCATTTTAGAACAGCAATTGTCGTTAGGATTTATAATTTTTATTTTAGAAACGGTAGTTTTCGTAAAGAATTATAATTAGAATTGGAACAGAGAATTTATTACATGAAACGGGAATCTTGGAAAAAAAATTTTATTCTGATTTATAAAAAGGAAATATACAGAAACAACCCACGTTCCAAGTCAGAATTTTTCCGATTTTGGAAATTTCTTGTTACAAATCAGAATTTCTTTTAATTTAAAAATTCTTTTTTCTTGCAAATGAAAATTCCAAGTGCACTAAAGCCCGGATTTAATGACCTCGGATATACCGCTTTCCCAGATTTTCTGCCAACTGCATTCGGTGATGAGGGGTCCAAGAGGCCAAAAGGGAGGCGCTGTGAGCTCAGCGGAGTTAAGCAGTTCCGTAGCCACAAAGCGGGCAGTTTGAACACTCGCGTGCGTATTTCGCATTTATTTTTAGATACACGCGAGAAATTTTCTTTCCATTAATAAGTCTTCATTATCAAAAAAGGTCTATCATTAATGATAAAAAAATCTAAATTTGTACAAAATACAGTAAATTAATATCATGTATTCCTACTGGAAGTGGTTCATACGTCCCTGACTGTTTACGTCATAGAAATTCTTGGAAGGGAGTCACAGCCATCGCAGGCAGTACCCGAGACCGGCGGTATATCAAGATTCCAGTGTAATTTAAAACTTCTCTCTTTCAATTTTTTAATTCTGAATTAGATGAAGAGAATTCCAAAAATCTCTGTTCTAATTCAGAATTATAATTCTTTTCCAAAATTCCTCATTCCAAATCGGAAATCTTTGCAATTTTTTCAAATGTTGAGAAATCTCTTGAAATTGTTAAAAATTGTTTGAAATCATTCAAATATTTAAAACTGTTTCAAATTGACCGGATAAAATTAACAATAGATCGGAATAAAACCGGGAAATGACCGGGAATTTCAAATCATCCGTCGGGTAGACACCATGAATTGTCTTGTTCATTCTTGGGAATTTGTGAATTAATTCTATAGATAATATTTAAATAGGATGTTGAAAATCAAATCTTCACAGTATTTTGAAAAAGACATGATAAAATATACTGCTCAAGAATAATTTTATAAAAAAACATTTTTTTAATTTGACATTAGGGTCCAGAATTTTTATTTTATTTCATTTCAATTATTTCATTTTTTTTATTCTCATAAGCATTAAGCTTTTTAAATAATACGAAATGTAACACATTTCGTCCTAGGCTGGCTCACTGAACTCGTCAGTAAGGAAATGTGAATAAGCCCTGCCTTAGACGCTTTAGAATTCAAGTGACCTAGGCTCAATTATATTCTAATTTTCCAATTTGGTCATAATTTTTGTAGGTTTTATTTAAATATTACATAAGACTTTTCGGCCACGGATAGAGGCCGGAATTCATTTCATATGCCATAAATTTCATGTTAAATTTCAGTATGAACAAATTTTTCTATTTAATTAGGTAACATAGAACATATTAGGCGTTCTGGCCACGGATAGGGGCTCGAACTTATATAATTGAAATATTGTGTCTTATCTTATATCACTGAACAATCGTCCCAATTATTATAGTATTTGATAAATATCTATAACCGTACCCACAAAATTTGGATATTCAATGAAAAAATCACACATCACTCAAAAACTGAGGTTGAGGTTTGCCGCTACTCAATCGAACGTGCTTAAAAGTTTCAATTTAATAAAATAAATAGAAGAAAATAACTTAAAACATTTACGTTGAATGGAATTTTCATTTTATTACAGCTAGATTGAGAGTGCTGAAAATCTTCAAATTTAATATAAAAGTAAGACAAGTTATTTAGGCACAGGGTCAATATCAATTTTAATTTCCTCTCTTTATAACAAAAAATTTCATTTTGTGCGCCCAAATCGAGGGTAGAATGAAAAAAAAATTAGACCTTTTTCGAATTTTATTTCATGATCCTGTGGTCAAAGGATCGTTATTTTGTCTTCCCTTCAGGAATTCAATTTTCAAGAAATTGTCAACTGGTTTACGAAGATCGGTAAGGAAAAAAAATGGGAAAATTTCTGTAAATGCGTTTTTGTTAAATACATGAGAAGAGCGGTTCAAATTGCATGTGCTCGTTGGCATTTACGACCCTGTTTTTCTTTTGAAAATTTTAACTTTTCGTGTTACTAAAAATGTTAAACCCTTGAACCTCCGTATAACTCGCCAGTTTTCTCCGCGATTACAGATCCAAGAGTTTTATCTTGGAAAGTTAGTTCTTTTAGAAAGAGGAATTTTTGTTTAAAAAAACATTTTGTGGTTTTTATTTTCATCATTGAATATCAGAATTGTGTGGGTGCATTTGAAACTTACAAAAATTGAAAATTAATTGAAAATTTAGAATATAATTGATTCTAGGTCAATTAAATTCTAAAGCGTTTAAGGCAGGACTGATTCACACTGCCTGACTGACGAGTTCAGTGAATCAGCCTAGGATGAAACGTGTTACATTTTGTATCATTTGAAATGCTTGATGCTTATAAGAATAAATAAAAAAAATTAAATCAATGAAATAAAATAAAATAAAAATTCTAGACCCTAATGCCAATATAAACTTGTCGTTCTTTTCTTCTTCTATTCTTAGAAATTCTATTTACTCGGTGCAGAGACAAATTTAATTGAATTTCCAGCTGAGAAAGCCACTTTTCTTGTGCATGCTCCAGACGAAACGTTTTCATAGTGCGACAGAGTTAGCCAAAGCTTGGAATGACAAAAACCATTACGTACTAAGTAAAGCAAACAAACTTTAATCTCTTCTATCAGATTTGAAGAGGTGGTCGCAAACGCAAACTCAATTAACCTTCAGCACAATGATTTGTGGCAAAGATGAAGGGTGCGAGAAAGTGAAAAATGGATGCATTCAGTGATGGGTCGCGGGAATAGTTCTGAAAACTTCCTGAGGAAACTTCCCGAAGTTTCGACTCTTCTCGGGAGTTCAGGGAGCTACTAAAGCGCCATCAGTAAGGGGCCGTCCATAAACTACGTTACCAATTTTGGGCTATTTTTGACCCCCCGGCCCCCTCGTTGACAACCGCAATTTAGTATTCAACCCCCCTACCCGGAAGTTACGTAACCGTTCGGTCAAGAAAGATGTATTCGCAACCAACAAAGATGACTTTTCTATCATAAAACATAAATTTTCAATCTAGAGCGACAAGTTGCTAAGAAAACAGTTGAATTTTCGACCAAAAAATGTGGCTTTCACGAAATAGTTGAATTCGTTAACCAAAAATTGAATTTTCTACTCACAAAGATACATTTTCAACCAAATGGTCGAATTAAAAAAATAGTTGATTTTTCGAACAAATTACATGACTTCAACAAAGTACATGAACTTTCAACCAAAAATCGAATTTTCAAGTGAAAAACATGAGTTTTTAACCGAAAATGGAATGTGTAGTTAACTTTTAAGTTCAAAAAATTACTTTTCAACAAAAAAAAAACAAATTTTCAACCAGGTCAATTGAAAAAAAAACAATTCTTAACAAAATAGTTCAATCCTCAGCCATGTAAATGAATTTTCTATCAAGAAGATTATTTTCGTACCCGAAAAGACGAATTTTCGACCCAAAAAGACGAATTTTCAAGAGTCAATTTTTCAAGCTAAAAAGTCAAATGTTTTAGAAAACAGTTGACTTTTAAACCAGAAAAGATGAATTTTCAACAAGAAGGTTCATTTTCAATTCAGAAAGATGAATTTCCAACCAAATAGTTGAATTCAACCAAAAAAGATGAATTTTTAACCAAATCGTGGAATCCTCAAGCAAAAAGATGAATTTTCAACAAACAAAATTAATCTCCTGCCCAAAAAGACAAATTCTCAACAAAACCCATGAATTTTGTAGCAAAAATGATAGTTAAATTTTCAGTCAAAAAAATTAATTTTTAACCAAATAAACAACGAAATTGCATCAAAAGAGTTGAATCTTTAACCAAAGAGGTGAATCTTAAAAGGAAATGAATTTTGAACAGAGTAGTTCAATTTTTAACCAAATAGTTGAATTTTCAACCAAGGAAGATAAATTTTGAACCAAAAAGTTAAATTCTCAACCGAGAAGATTGATGCTCTATCAAGAAGACGATTTTTCAACGAAATACGTTAATTTTCAACAAAATTGTTAAATTTTGAAGCCAAAAAGACGACTTATCAACAAAACAGTTGAATTTTCAGCACAAAAATATGATTTTTCAAAAAAAGTTCATTTTCAACAAAATTGTTCAGTTTTCAAATAAACAGTTTAACTTTTAATCGTGTAGTTGAATTTTTAACAAACAGTTCAATTTTCTACCAAAATAATTGAATTTTCAACAAAAAGTTAATTTTCAACCACACAGTTTATTTTTCTATCAAACTGTTGAGTTTTCAAGCCAAGAATACGAATGTTCTACAACCAAAGAGTTAAATTTTTAGCTTAAATGACGAATCTTCGAAAAAAAAAGAATTTTTTACATAGTAGTTCAACTTGAAACCAAGTAGTTGTTTTTTCAAACGAAAAATATAAATTCTAAACGAAACACTGTTAGTTTCAACCAGATAGTTGAATTTTCAACAGAAAAATATGATTTTTCAAGAAAGAAGTTCATTTTCTACAAAATTTTTCAATTTTCAAATAAATAGTTTAAGTTTTTCCACAAAAAAGTTCATTTTCTAGCAAATACTTGAATTTTCAAATGAATAGTTTACTTTTTGATCAAGTCGTTGAATTTTCAAGCCAAAAGAACGAATTTTCTACAACCACATAGTTTAATTTTCTCCTAAAATGAATCTTCAACCAATATAAAAATGATTTTTTTCACAAAGTAGTTTATTTTTAATTCAAGAAAGACGATTTCTGAATAAAATACATGATTTTTGAACAAAGTAGATGAATTTTTGAGTAGAAAAGATTAAGTTGCAATCAAAAACGTTACTTTAACCCCCGTCCCCGCCCCCGTGTTACCGACCGTAGTTTTTGGCGCGACCTTCTCCCCCTCTCAAATTGGTAACCGCGAATTTTCTTCATTTCCAATATTAAATTATGGGATGATTTATATATTTCTTGATCATAACTTATATTATTTTATTCGAGTTGAATATTCGCTGTTTAATCAAGAAATTCATGAGGATCGCGAAAATTTTAGTTTTCCTTTTCAAATTTCTTGAGAGTTTTGATAAAGTGACGGATCCTAATTATCGACACTATCCATTATTCTCTCTGTACTATTTCATTTTTTTTTTAATTTTCTTTCATGATTGTATTTTCGTACGATGATTATATTTGAAATTACATATGAAAATATGAAGTAAATAAGCGCATAAATATACACTGGAACTTCCATTCAACGGTGGTCTCGGACATGGCCTGCGATGGCCGTGAAGCTCTTCCAAGAATTGCTATATCGTGAACAGTCAGAGCCGTACGAATCATTTCCAGGAAGAATACATAATATTAATTAATTATATTTTATACAAATGTAGATTTTTGCCAACATCAAGGGTGGACTCTTTTTAATAATGAAGCCCGATTAATGAGAAGAGAATTTTCCACGTGTATTTGAATATAAATGCGAAATACCTGTATGCACGCGAATGTTCGAACTGCCAGCTTTGTGGCTATGAAACTGCTGAACTTCGCTGAGCTCACAGCACCTCTCTCTCTCGGTCTCTTGGACCCCCTCACCAACAAATTCGAGCTGGCGGAAATTCTATAAAGACGATATATGGAGGGCCGTCAAACAGAGGCTCCAGTGAAGTTCGCCTCACAGCAAAATTGGAAATTACTTATGGCTGAAAAGGTTAGGACTACACTCGAAGATTTCACCTTCTCCGTGAATTCATTTACTAAAGGAGATGTGTACTTATCTAACATTAAATTGAAGCGTGAATTAAGAACAATATAAATATTGTGCTTGAACTGCAGAATCAATTTTTTGTGCTGATAAAGCCTGTGTACCTCCCTGGCAAAAGTTTCGGATAGGAATTCATTCCGAATCATTCAGAATTATTTCGAAATCTGTATCCGAACCAATCCGAAAAAAGTTCTACATTTCGTTCTATCCAAATCGATTAAAAATTAATCCGACTCAATCCGGTTCAATCCGAACTTCCAATCCGAATCAGTCAAAACCAATCCGAACCAAATTTTCAATCCGAATGAATCCGAATCAATCTGAACTCGGATTGATATATACTGAATTTTCAATCTGAATGAATCCGAGTTCCGAATGAATCGGATTCTGTCAGATCATCAAAGATCGAACGAAATCCATAACTTTTTCCGGAATGGTTTGGATTGATTCGGATTGACTTGGATACAGATTTCGGAATGATTTGGATTGGTTTGAAGTGATTCGGAATGAATTTCTATCCGAAACTTTCGCCAGGGCTATGTTTCCGGAAATTCCTAGCAATATTCTCGTAGCTCCGGTGCGCTCCCGAGGGTTTCCGGCAGTGACCCCACTAGGATGCAAGCATTCCTAAATGACCTCTAGATTTTGTTCTCATTCCTATAACATGAATCGATCGTTAAATGCTCGCACGACTGAGAAAAGATGAGAATTCGATACGAGGGAATTAGCACGAAGCTTCAGTAATTGCTTTCCCAAATAGGTTTTTTGAAAAAAGTTCCCATTTACTTTTTATATATTATTTTTGCATTTTTACATTCTAACGACTTTATGTGATAATGAAAGTACTGGTCTTTATTTTATAACTCATAAATTTTTAATGACTAGAAAATTTATAGGAATACATACAATTTTTCCAACATTGACAAAGATTTCACTCGATTCATTTTTTTTTCAAGTTATTGCACTTTTTTTATTTGAGACACTTTTTAAGTCTCTAAAACAAGAATAGCACCAGTTCACTAAAGGCTGTACTGCTTAGTTCGCTTGTGATCAATTGACTGAAACTATTTTTTTTATGTAAAAAAAAACCGGGAAATCTCAGTTTTGAGGTCCCACTTGAGTCCAACAGATCCTTCATGCTTGTTTTTCATATTTTTTAAAGAGAAATTTTGATTTTTCAGAAACAAGGTTCCCAAAAAATGCCTACCCTGATTTTCTTCATACTTCATTATATAATACTTCAAAATGTCCTTTCAGTATAAAATTTGAAAACCTTTGTGCTCTACATAGATTCTCTGAAAAAAAGTGTTGTTGGAAATTTTTTTTATTCTTGCTTAATGTGTCCTTTTTTACTATTTTATTCATTTTTTCCTCATTTATCGAAAATATTTTTTTTAGATCCTCCTACTGCAAAAAAAATTAATTAATTTTATCTGTCTCACAATTGCTCTTACAGATTTTCGATATTATCGCTAACTATAAGAGGATATTTTTTTTCATTTGCGCGCCTGAAATATCAGCTGTTTCTAGAAGTAGATTTTGTAACCATAGTAAAACTCTCTCAAATGATTCAAGAAACTGTATGTTGCTTAGAGTGATTCATTTTATAAGGTGAAAAAAAAATTATTTTTGAAACGTATACGCACGGTCACCTTAGTTGTACAACTTTAGCTAGCCTCAGTCAACAAATTTTTCGAAATAAAACATTCAAAATCGGATATGACTTGGAGGTCCCCTATTTGAGTTTTGTCTCTTTATTAATTTTTTGTTGTGAATATTTTCTCAATGTCTCGAAAATGCATGTATTAAATTTTCATAACTATGAAATTATCTCCTTTTACATTATCATCATTGTATATAATTTAATGACAATTTTTAAACTCGTTTTTAAAAAAAATAATAAATTTGTCTTACTTGTTTCACACTTTCCTTAATTAACTAATTTTTTTAAATTGACTTATTGTATTTTGTAATTGGAATACCGTCTGTCAAATTTTTATAGGAAAATGTGAAACAAGTGAGATAAAATCATTATTTTCCTTAAAAATGAGTTTGAAAAAAATCGATGAAGTAACACTCCGCTTTGTGTGAGTCCGGCGTGGAATCCATGTATACGAGTATGACATTCGTTGAAGTGAGAAAAATATATTGTATACTGGAAAAACTTATTTTTCGAGTTTATGAAAAATAAATTGATCTTGATATTTGCAAAGAAAAGTTGAACGTCTTCGATCTTTTTTCAATATTAGCTAAACGATTTTTTATTACAAAATGCTGTATAATAACTCTGCCTGGAACTAAATTTCGAAAAATTTATTATGAAAAACCATTTAATGAAGGCAATTTTTGGCAAGAATGAAGTATTTATTTTATAATCTGATAGTGACATACTTTACATCGACATTTACATATTAAATAATATTTTAAGGTCGCTCGAAAATTGAAGATCTGAAAGCTGTGACAGTAGTTTGATCGAAATGGAAGTCGAACAAAGTGTATTTAATGGGAACTAATATTGAAATACGATAATTCGATTTTCAAATGTGTACATTTCGAAATGAGATAAAATTTGTATAATAATATTTACCTTCTACTATTCCCCTTCCCTAGGAACATATTTTCAGGATTTTTTTTCGAATAAAATTTCCTTTTTATACACTTGGAAAAATATTTGGCTGAATGCACAAAATGCTTTTTTGGTTCAACTACAGAATATGGTTATGACATACACTACTGTCGAATATTATCTACACAGCGGTACTAAAAACACTGATAACTTTAAAACGCGATAAATCGGTCTAGATATTTTTGTAAAAAACGGGTAAAAAGCTTATAAAATTCTACGTCAAGTAATGCCTTGTAGAGATACTTCTTGACTCTCTGAAGAAGATATATCACATGAGAAGTTTTTTTTTAATTCAAAAATTTCTTGAATTTTGTATCTTGACTTTAACTCTTGTCATGACATAGGAAAATTGAAGAAAATGTCCGAAATAAACAGAGCGCGATCCTTGAAATCTTGTCTTTGATTTGAGCTAACAAAACTCAGAAAATCTTAACATGTTCCCGAGATATGACTTAAAATGTCCAAGCGTGTCTGCGTCGAGTTTTAGTAGGTGATTACGGCTGTCGGCCGCAAGATCGGTGATCGAGAATTTCTTGAATATTGTACCTCAAATTCAACTCATGCTATGACTCAGAAAAGTTGTCGAAAAAATCTGAAATTTACAGGACGTAATTTCTGAAATCTTGTCCTTAATTGAGACAATAAACCTTCAAAAATCTTCACGCGTTCCCGAAATATGACTAAAAATGTCCAAGCATGTCTGCGTCGACTTTCAGTTGGCGATCACCCACTGTCGGCCGGCCTCGCTGCTTAATCCGACTCAAACTCGACGCAGACAGGTTTGGACATTTCTATTCGTATCTCGGGAGCCTGTGGAGATTTTAAAAGTTTTATTGGCTTAAATTAAAGATAAGATTTAAGGAATTACGTTCTCTAAACTTCATATTATTTCTACAACTTTCCTATGTCATGACACAAGTTGAAATCAAGGCAAAAAATTCAAGAAATTCTTGAATTTTTTTTTAAAACCCCCAGGTGATATAACCTCTTCGAAAAGTCATAAATTCTCCTACCAAGGGTCACTTGATGCGTCACTTCATAAGATTTCTAACTGATTTCAACAAAATTTCTAGCTTTTATTTCCAACCGATTTAACATGATTTAAAGTCATCAGTGATTTTTAGTAACGCTCGCGCTCCGTGTGGAAAATTTCCGACGGTAGTAGTATACGTCACATAAGAAAAATACAAAAAATATAAGTTTTTAACTTAACTTTGTTTTAATATTGTTTCCGGTCTTTCAAGATAGTTGACATTATTAAACTTGTATGTCTTGCAAATGAAAAATGTCGGAATGTTTGTTTAAAGCCTATTTTGATGATTTTTGTAAAAAAAATTCAATAATTCAAACAATTTTTAATTGTTATTAACTATTGTGAACACTAGACCATAAACGTAACCTTGATATATTGTTGATAAAAGACTTAGTCAGAGTTTATAGATTCAACCAAAACATTTAGTTGAACCAACAGACTATTTGGTGAAATTTACCAAAATAATATTCGTTTAAATTATCAAAACGAATCAACCAAAGCGTTGGTTGATTGAAGCGAATTAGTTTGGTTCACCTAACACAAATTTTTTTATTGCGCTAAAATTTTATTTAAATCAACCAAATTCAGTCAACCAAACGAGTTTTTTGATAATCAACATTTTCAAACTCCCAGTGCTCCACACCCAACTTAACTAAATACTAAGCGCTCTCACCTCTCGTTTTTCTTCTAATCTCAATTCTGTGATACCCCACGACCATTTTGAGACCAAGAAGAAAAAAAACTTAGGGGGATTATTGAATAAGCTTGCTTTTGTATTTGTCTTTGGAGGTTATTACGTATATCTTCATGAAAATAACTGCAAACTGGAGCTTCTTTGTCTTAAATTCTATGGCTTGGTATCTAAAAAAATGCTATACATGTTGAATACTTTTCGACACCTTAAACTTATTGAAATTATTTGAAACAAGCTCATAAAGTCAGTTCAAATCAGTTTTGTTGGAAACTTCTCCTTTAAGAGCATCCACTGTCTGAAGTAGCCTAAATAAGAATTGAAGTGTATAGAATTTCCCGTGAAACTAAAAAATATTCAATGTTCTATCTCTTATAGTTTGGGAGGTATGGCCTACAGGAATGATTTTTAGTGGAAGATCTGTATGAAAATGTTTCCCATTTTAGTTTTTCTATATTATTTCATTTTCTGTGCATCGTAGATAAAAGTTGTAATCACATAATTTGAAGTAGACTCAATTTCCAGCAAATCAAAAAAAAAAAAGTTACATTTCTCATACTTCTAAAGTTATATATAACTGAATTCTGAAGAATACCATTTTTTATGAAATTTTGTCAGGCATTGAGTTTTTTCGAAATAACTTGTTTCTGGCGCACTCTATGTAAAAGGTTGTTTTTTTTTGTTGATAAAATACATAGAATTCCTTGTAAAAGTAAAAGAAATCTATTTCAACTCTAATCCAATATTGATGATTTTTTTGCATTAATATTGTGAAAATTTTATCGCATTGACACACGCTGTCAGTAAATATGCCAAAATCAAGAACGCACGATAGAAAGAGTTATCAAATTTGTTTATTGTGCTTCGAAAGATCGAAAAAAATGCACCACAAATAATTTATTTCGAAAAAAATCATTGCCTGAGAAAATTTCATAAAAAATTGTATTCTTCAGGACGCTGTAGCATCGGACATTTGAGAGATAAAACATTCTTTTTCTTTTTTAGATTTGCTGGAAATTGAGTCCACTTCAGCTTCTATGCGTACAACTTCTATTTACGATGCACAGGAAATGAGCTTATTCACAAAAAATAAAATTAATAAAATTTTCAGACAAATTTTTCACTAAAAAATAAATTCTGAGGGTATTATCTCTCAAACGATAAGAGATAGAACAATGGTTTTTTGTTAGATTCACGGGAAATTTTACAAACTTGGATACTTATTCTAAGTACCTTAAATAGAGGATGCTCTGAAAAGGAGGGATTCCCCAGAAGCTGATTAAAACTAACTTCATGCACCTGTTTCAAATAATTTTGATAAGTTCAAGGTATTCAAAGGTATTCAACATTTAGAGCCTTTTTGAATGCTAAAACAAAGACTTCAAGCCAAAGACGCTTCAGTTTGGAGTTTTTTCTATGAAGATATTCATAATAACCTTCAAAGGAAAATAAGAAATCAAGTTTATTCAAAAATACCCCTAGAGATTTTTCTCTTTTTGGTCTCGAAATGATCGTGGGGTATCACAGAAATGAGATTATAAAAAAGACGAAAGGTAAGAGCCCTTTTGGGTTGAAGTCAGTCGAGACATACCACGGGGTTAATGCTGCGTGATAAAAATTGGAAACAAATATTTCCAATATGGCCGCTTATAAAGCGACACATGCGCCTGTATGACAACTGGGGGAACTAAAGTCGCAAGCGACCGTGCGGGAGGAATATTTAAATTTGAAATATTGTACTTATTAATGTTGTCAATAATTTGTAATACCGTTTATTGATATTATCACATACAACAATTGAAGTACACAAGAACATCAATGGATGGCATTATAAATTATTGACAAAATTATTGGTAAATGAAATTCAATAAAAATAATTTTAAAAAACAATAAACACAGATTCTGAGCATGTGTGTTTATTCGACATAAATCACAGAAATCGGTTACAAATGTTTGTTTCAAATATACACAACTGTCTAACGCATCGCAAAGAAACATTGTTTTAAATTATGAAACGGAACATTTAAAAACTTATTACGCGAACATATGGTTTTGTTGAACCAATTTTTTGAAAGTACTCAGAATTAATATCGTTTTCAATGAACGTGATAATAAGCTCTTTGGAGCTTGAAACATTTATTAAGCATGAGTAAAATCGGAACAATGCATAAATCCAATTGAATTTTCAACCCAGTGTGGTTAAAAAATAATGTTCAGAATTATCAACATTAAAATCTCATAAATTATCAACAACAAAGCAGTAATCATATCAGTGAAAACTTAATTAATTTGTGCAATAACTTCGAACTTACAAAAACTAGGTCCCCAATGCAATAAACACTTTGAGGTTAGGTTTCACTCGTGGTTCATCGTAAGCAATTTTTCACAAACATTTACTGCAAAAAAGATTGCCCCACTCTTGAAGCATTTAGAAACAGAATTTTTAAATCCATTTATCCATTCAAATAACAATTTGCACTTACTTTATTATATTATTATTCAATTTTTTGATTAGAATTAGTTGACACATGGCTGACATGGCTTTGCTTCAGTCATAATATCAGTGCTACCACACTAACGATTTCAAAGTTCACTGCATTTTCGCAAACTGAATATTTTTTAAGTCCCTAGAAAGGACCCCAGATCGACCTGGGCCGGGAGTCAGATTTGTTACCGGAAGTTCCTATGCTAGCTTCACTCCTGTGAGACACACCGTGCCATATCATAATACGTAGTCTGAACTTTGGTACAAATATTATTCATGGCTTTAGGAAAGTTTGCCTGTGAAAAATGTTACAACTCCCCGTCAGTTTTCCGATAATTATGCAAAATAAAAATTCTAAAGAGAGAATATGTGAATGAGATAGTTTTTTCAAGAACCATATTTTACTCTTTATTCTTAAGAAGTTAAAATTTTAAAAAAGTGTTTAAAATCATTTTTGCTACACAGTGTAAAGTCAGGTAGTATATGAGAATTATGAACTCACTTATTATTTCTTTTAATGTAGGTAAAAGCGGCATAATTCGTGACACAAAAATTGCATAGATATTCAAAACACTTTTAAATATATTGATGAAGAATGGATTTCTTACTAGTATATTTCTTTTTCTGCAATTTAATGCGACTATGTGATAAAAATAATAATTATAACTGTACATTATAAACAAGTAATGTATATTCATATGTCGCATAATAAAATATCATTTTCTATTACAAATAACGAATTTTTAAATGTAATATTTTAAAAATCAGATAGATTTGTTAACCAAGTACGGACACAGAATTTAGATTTATCTTTCATCTGATTACTATACAGCCATCATTTTCTTGTGGCAAAAGAAGTGGACAAAATGTGTGTCGCAAATATCCTTCTCTTATTTCGACAATTTAACGATGAAATAATATTTTCACTTGCACTTATTTCTGCACATCCTGAGAAAATCCGACGATCATCTAAAATTTTCATTACATTCTCAATTTCTTCCACTGTGAATGCTGCGTTGCTTCGAAACCAAAATCCTCCGCCCGGTTTCAGTCTTCTTCCCATCACATTAATTCGAAATGTCATATTCTCGTCTATGCAAACTTATTTGGTATATACAGATTCTATATCTGTTTCCTTCTTTTTTACCGTCCATTTAGTAAATTGTATTGCACGGATGGATCCATCAGAAATATTCTGTCTTGACCACGAAAGAAGAGCTGGAACCTCTGTCTGAAATTCGAAAATAGACGAAAGCAGCAGTTCTCGATTATGATTATTATCAGCAGGAGGCATTGCATTATTCTTATTGTTATATGAATTTTCTTCACTGGCAAAGTTTTTATTGTCAACTGCATTGAGATCCTTGGTCTTTTTCCTTCTTTTTGAAGCCTGTGTATTCTAATGCACACTTCCTCATTTGCGTTTTTTTGATGGCGACTTCCTTGTTTCTGTATCAGGTTTCGATAAATACAAGTAAGCAGGGCATCCGGGGAACAATCTAGGTATTGCTCCTTTTTGCGACCGAGCGCATTTATAAGGAGACTAAAATAACAAAATTATTTGAGTTATTTTTATCACAGTTTTATTTCTTTTTTATTCAAAAAGAACGCAATTCAAAATTATAACTCTTCAACAAAAAAAATGAAAATATATTCATGATGAATGTATAAATATTCACAAATATAATGCAATCTATTTTTGCGATAAGCCGAAAATCTGCAAGTATGTTCGGAAAATAAAAAAAGGAATAAACAAAAACATTTTATTGCTAAAATAAACAAGAACGAAAAATTTATAATTACAAAATCTATTTGCTGATATGAAAATGAAGTTTTCAAACTAAATATTTACAATCGTAGTTTTCGATTGAAAAGAATATATTATAAATATCTACATAAGATGTGTATGAAATTATCAATGTAGGAAAAATTAATATATAATTAATTTTTCCAAAATAGTGTCATCGGGTCCTTTTATAATTTTCTTATAGAGAATGTCTTCTTGTAGAAAATGTTTGCTGCAAACGAACAAGCACCACGGAGCGATACACTTCGGCATAATTAATGCGATAAAGAAGCACAAAAACACTAGGAGAAACTCCACCGGGCCATTTTCACAATAATTTCGTGAGGAAACCGCTTTTTAAATACTTTTTTAAAATTTACAACGACTTTTCAAGACGAAAGCCATGTCACCGTCAAAACAACAAGGACAAAGTTACTGCTAGCGCCGCCCCGCGACCGTTTTCAACACATGGTAAACTTTCAGCTCGCGGAGCCAGGGGGATGTAATAAAGCGATTGAATTTTTTGAGGTTAGAGCTTGAGTCCAGCAGCCTTAAAAAAGGATGACATTGTTCTTCAACGGTTGAAATTCATGACAATAATTATTCTTTCATGTAAGACCATATAAAAAGTCACTTTCACTATTAGTTGATGCGATGTTTAACTTTTTGTCAGTTTTTCAATACTAGAGAAATCTGACTGTCATAATTTTACTCGAGTGTTATTGCGTCTTCTGCTACCTGTTACGATCGTCTATACAACAGTAGAATGAACGGCCAATTAGGAGTCAGAAGTCCTTTTCGTGGCCGCGATTGGCGATTTTCGTGGCGCGCGTTTATTTGAAATTTTAGTGACGTAGTGTATTTCTTTTTAAAATTGCTAAGGAATATTAGTTATTTTAACGAGTATATAATCAGTAAAAAAACATTTAAAATCACTGAAGAATTAAAAATTTGAGAAAACTCCCGGTTTTATGCATTCTTTGAAATTATGGAAATAAAAAAAATTATTTTGAAGAATTGTGCAAATTAAAAATATATAATTCAGAAAAAATCGTTTGCTTTAGAAACTAAAATTGTTAAAACAAAACACAATTTTAAACTGAAAAACATTTGAGATAACCAAAAAACAAAAAGAACTTTCGGACTTATGCATAATTGAAAATATAATTATGCAAGTGAAAAAATATTTTTTGAAGTAAAACAAACATTTTCTTTATAAAAAATATTTGAGATAACCAAAAGAATGTATATTTTGAAAAAACTCACGGTTTTATTCATTTATTGAAATTATGAAATGAACAAAATATATTCAAAAAAATTTAAAAATAATTGAATTGACTTGAAAATATGTTTAAAATAACTGAAAAATTCAAAATTTTAGAAAAATCCCGATTTTATGCATTCCTTAAAATTATGGAAATAACAAAAAATTATTTTGAATAATTGTGCAAATTAAAAATATATGATTGAGAATTAATCGTTTGGTATAGAAACTAAGATTTTTGAAAGAAAAACAATTTTAAACTGAAAAACGTTTAAAATAACTAAAAAACTAAAAGAACTCTCAGATTTATGCATTCTTGAAAATATAATTATGCGAGTGAAAAAATATTTTTTAGAGTAAAACAAACGTTTTCTTCATGAAATACATTTGAAATAACCAAAAAAATGTTAAATTTTGAAAAAACTCACTTGAAAATATGTTTAAAATGACTGAAAAATAAAAAATTTGAAAGAAGTCCCGGCTTTACGCATTCATTAAAACTATGAAATGAACAAAATATATTTTTTTAAAAGTCTTTTGAATAAAAAAAAAATTTTAATTGAAAAATAGCGAAATAACTAAAAATTTTGAAAAACTTTGTGAATAACAAGGTGGAAAACCCCAATTTTGACGGTACCATTACAGAAGCGAATTTGATGAAGAAAAAATTTGAAATATCTAATTGTGCAAAAATAAATAGATTACCAAGCAAAATTTTTCCCATTTGAAAAAATGGAACTACACTGGAGACGTTTTCTTCTTTTGTCCCTTCGATAGCTTCACCGTGTATGTTCCCAGTGTGGTTAAATTGTTTAATTTGGAAAAATTTTTCTGGGTAATTTATTTATGTCCAATGTTTTTATTCTATTGAATTCGCTTCGGTCGTAGTATTTTAAAAGTTTGGGAGTTTTCCGGTTTTCAAACTCTTTTAGATTTTTTTTTGTTATTTTTCAATTCTTGAAGCTTTTTAATTACAGACTTTTTGAAATATATTTTGTTCATTTCATAGTTTTAATGAATGCTTGAAACCGCAAGTTTTTTTTAGAATTTTCAATTCTTGCTTCCTCATAGAGGAAGTTTTGTAATCATAACAATTCGAAAAAATTTTTATTCGTCTAATTAAACGTTCCACCATTGAAAAATGTCTAAAACAATGTTCTAAGCAATTATCCGGATGTATTTGTGTGTGTGTCACACTTTCTTGTGAACACGAAAACTTAAAGACGATTGCAGATGATTAAATGAAATTTGGAGGGCTTATTTCTACAACTAATATCTCAAGACTGACCGAAGAATTTCTAAAAATAGTCATTATAATTTTTTTGGCACTTAAAAAATTCGAGTACTTTTAAAAATGGATTTTTTATAGTAAAACTTTTCGTTAATATAATTCGAAGTTGATGCAAGAATATAAAAGATTCCTTGCCTTGAGACGAATCGATTGGTCTATGATATTATTAAATTTCATTGAAGAGTAAGGAACCTATGATCATTTATAACATTTAAAAAAATTTCGTTTACAGTAAAACTTTAATTTAAAAATAAAATAAAATATAATTTTCAAGGTCAAAACTGATATGGATCATGTTTGCAAAAAGAAAAATAATCTGTTCGAATTTTTTTTTCATAAAAATACGGTGAGCGAAGACGTTGGAAAAGGGTACGGGTTTGACCAACATTATTTCTGTGACTAGTCACAGGAATGCCTTCTTGCCACGCCGCGAGACATTGGAAAAGGGTAGGAGTTCAACCAGCATTATTTATATAACCAGTCACAAGGATGCTTTCCCGCTATCTCTACGAGACGTTGTAAAAGGGCAGGGGTTTGACCAATATTATTTATGTGACCAGTCACAGGGGCCTCCTTCCCAGCCCCTCCACGAGACGTTGGAAAAGGGTAGGGGTTTGACTAATATTATTTCTGTAACCAGTCACACAGGTGCCTTTCCGCCCCCACGAGATGCTGGAAAAGGGTAGGGGTTTGATCAACATTATTTCTGTGATAAGTCACAGGGGTGCTTTTCCATACCCACGAGATGTTGGAAAGGGTTAAGAGTTTGACCAACAGTATTTGACCAACAGTCACAAGGGTGCTTTCCTGCCCCTTCTGAGAGACGTTGGGAAAGGGTAGGAGTTTGACCAACATTATTTATGTGACCAGTCACAGGGTACCTTTTCGCCCCAACGAGATGTTAGGACAGGGTAGGGGTTTGACCAAAATTATTTCTGTGACCAATCACAGGGATGCCTTTCCGCCCCCACGAGACGCTGGAAACGGGTGGGAGTTTAACCAACATTATTTCTGTGGTCAGTCACAGGGGTTCCTTCCCGCCCCCACGAGATGTTGGAAAGTTGTAGGGGTTTGACCAACATTATTTGTTTTTCCAGTCAAAGGGGTACTTTCCCGCCCCCACGAGATGTTGGAAAGGGTTAGGGGTTTGACTAAAATTATTTCTGTGACCAGTTATAGGGCTTTAACCAAAATTATTTCTGTGGTCAGTCACAGGGGTTCCTTCCCGCCCCCACGAGATGTTGGAAAGTTGTAGGGTTTTGACCAACATTATTTGTTTTTCCAGTCAAAGCGGTACTTTCCCGCCCCGACGAAATGTTGGAAAGGGTTAGGGGTTTGACTAAAATTATTTCTGTGACCAGTTACAGGGGTTCAACCAACATTATTTCTGTGGTCAGTCACAGCGGTGCCTTCCCGCCCTCACAAGATGTTGGAAAGTTATAGGGGTTTGAATGACATTATTTGTGTCCTCAGTTAAAGGGGTGCCTTTCCGCTCCCACGAGATGTTGGAAAGGTTTAGGGGCTTGACTAAAATTATTTCTGTGACCAGTTACAGGGGTTCAATCAACATTATTTCTGTGGTCAGTCACAAGGACGCCTTCTCGCCATCACAAGATACTGGAAAGTTATAGGGGTTTCAATGACATTGTTTGTGTCCTCAATCAAAGGGGTGCCTTCCCACACCCACGAGATGTGATATTCATTGAATTAATAAAAATTAAATGAATTAATAAATTATTAAATTAACTAAAAATATTATCGAAGTATAATTTCTGATTTTCAGTTATTTTAAATGTTCTTTTAAACATATTTCTTATTCATTTTTTTAATCAGTCTTTTTTCAATTTCCAAGCTTTATAAAGGCACTTTTTCATTTCATAATTTTTTTCTGAGTGCATATCGAATTTCCGTAGTAAATTCCAACTTAAATACGATCTAATAAAAATTTAGCATGTGTCCGAACCCCTGGAGTTGTAAATTTACGATATCCAATATCCATCTATCAAATAACGAATATAGGTGAATTGAGATGAAATTAAATTATTTAATTTCTGACAATTGAAATGGATCCTGACTTTTGATCAAAGGTATCCATGAAGTATTTAGTCGAGCTACATACAATTTGCCGGTTCAATGAGATCGATTGAGTGAACGTATCGTTGAAGGGAGGAAACACTAAAGCCTCCTATCAGGCTAGAGTGATTGACCAAAGAAATTCATAGATTCCTGTAGTCTAATAGCAACTCGACCATTTCCAAAGGGGGCACAAATGGAAAACTCGGAGTTGTCCATGAGTTGTCACATGAAACATTTATAGCTGCCGTATGCTACGGGTAATAAACCGTGGACGTGCTCGTTTTGGTCCTTGTGGAAACATCAGCCTCCGGATTCGGAAACATTGTGGTTACACGCAACAAATTCAGACAGTTTCATTTTTATACTTGCTACGGGATACATCGCGAATCCCGATTATGCTTTCGCTTGAAACAATACCTACTTTCCTCTTTGAAAAAAATGACGCTCTCAAAACGATAATAACTTTCATAAAAACTTATACAGTAAGGTCTCTCACATCCCAGTCATAGGGTTGTTGCATGTCAAAATATTTTCAGAAAATGCAACCCCTCTTCCACAGCAGCACCCAAAAAGATATTGACCAGGAGTTTTTTCGAATGTCGCGCACAAACATGGACACCCGCGCATGCGCATGGTTCAGAAAGTAGACCAGGGGTTGAACTTTGGGTGACGAATTGCTTACAAATTTTCCATCCGTATCTAAAGTTGTTTATTGTTAAATAAATTTAAAAATAACTATTAAAGGTGAATAAGGGCATCATACGATATCATAACGTTAACTTATGCACCGTATTGGAAATTTTAACCGGCACTTGTGAATAAAATTCACAATTAGTGTTGATATTTCATTTACAGTTCTGAGGTTAGGTTTTCCGCAATAAATACACACAAAAGAACCATAATCTGACATAATTTACAATGAATAATGATTTTGACTATTTCTTGATATAATGAAATATCAAACACATTAACACTATCATACCTTCGACAATATTAAACACAATTTTCAATTTTATTTGCTATATTTTAGTGGGGATCTCAAAAACCATTGTTTTTCTGAACTTTTTTTCAAAAACTTGCTCCGAATTTTGGTTTTTTGTTGATGATTTTTTTTATGGTTTAGTATTGTAGGTCAAATATCCCTTCAAATCCCTTCAAATTATCGAGCACAATTTTTTATTTCAACTGCTATATTTTAGTGGGGATCTTAAAATCAAGTTTTTTTCTGAAAAATACAACAGAAACTTGAGCTAAATTTTTATTTGTTGTTAGTAGAGTTTTTTCATTGTTTGAGATTCTAGGTTGAAGGGCCCTTTGAATTGTCAAACACAATTTTCAAATTTAATTGCTACATTTTAGTGGGGATCTCAAAATCAATTTTTTTCAAAATATTTGACCGTAACTTGATGTTAATTCTTGTTTGTTGTTAATACATTTTTTTATTTTTTAGTAATTTAGGTTAAAGGTATCTTCAAATTATTGAACACAATTTTCAACCAAACAATTTTAAAAAATTATTAAAACAAACAAAAATTTGTCGCCAGTTTTTGTCAAATTTTTCAGAAAAAAGATTGACTCTGAGATCCCCGCTAAAATATAGCGAATGAAATTAGGAATTGTGTTTGATAATTTCAAGGGACCTTTGGCCTGAAATACCAAATGATAAAAAAAATTTATTAACACCAAACAAAAATTTGAAGCCAGTTTTTGTCACACATTTCAGAAAAAAATTGGTTTTGGGATCCCCACTAAAATATAGCAATTGGAATTAAAAATTGTCTTTGATAATTTAAAGGACCTTTTAGCCTGAAATACCAAACAACAAAAAAATTTATTGATGACAAACAAAAATTTTGATCAAGTTTCTGTCGAATTGTTCAGAGAAAATTCTTGATTTTGAGATCCTCACTAAAATATAGCAATTGCAATTGAAAAATGGGTTCGATAACTAAAAGGGAACTTTGACCTTAGATAGAGAACACTCAAAAAAATTTATCAACAACAAACAAAAATTTGGAGCCAGTTTCTGTCAAATTTTTCGGTAAAAAGTAATTGATTTTGAGATTCCCTCTAAAAAATAGCAATAAGAATTGAAAATTGGGTTTGGTATTTTAGAGGGACCTTAAACCGAAAATACCAAACAATAAAAGAATTTATTAACAACACACATAAATTTAGATCGACTTTCTGTCAAATTTTTCAGAAAAAAAAAATTGATTCTGAAATTCCTACTCAAATAAAGCGATTAAAAGTGAAATTTGTGTTTGATAATTCGGAGGGACCTATTGCCTGAAATACCGAACAATAAAAATTTTTCATCAACAATAGACAAAAATTTGGATCAAGTTTTTGTCGAACATTTCTAAAAAAAAAACTTGATTTTAAAATTGCCACTAAAATATAGGAATTAAAATTGAGGATTGTGTTTGATGATTCAAAAGCACCTTTAGTCTAAGATACCAAACAATAAAAAAAATGTATTAACACCAAACGAAAATTTGGAACCAGTTTTTGTTAAATATTTTAGAAAAAAAATTGGTTTTGTGATCCCCACTAAAATATAACAATTAAAATTGAAAATTGTGTTCGATCATTTAAAGGAACCTTTAACCTATAATACCAAACAATTAAAAAAAAGTATTAACAACAAACAAAAATATAGATCAGGTTTCTGTCAAATTTTTCAGAAAGAAAAATTGATTTAGCGATTCCCACTAAAATAGAGCAATTAAAATTGAAAATCATGTTTGATAATTCTAAGGGACCTTCAGTCTAAAATACCAAACAATAAAAAAAATTTATTAACAAAAAAAAAATATAGATCAAGTTTTTGTCAAATTTTTCAGAAGAAAAAAATTATTTTGAGATCCCCACTAAAATATAGCAATTAAAATTGAACACTTTGTTTGATAATTTAAAGGGACCTTTAACCTAAAATACGGAACAATAAAAAAAATTTATTAACGACAAAGAAAAATGTAGATCACGTTTTTGTCAGATTTTTTAGAGACGGGTTCATTTTGAAACCTCCATTAAAATATCGTATTTAAAATTATGTTTGATATTGTTGATGGTATGATATTGTTGATATGTTTGATATTTGATTATGTTAAGAAATAGTCAAAATTATTGTTCACTGTAAATTATGACCGATTATGGTTTTTCTGTGTGTATTTATTGCGGAAAACCTAACCTCAGAACTTTCAATGAAATATCAACAATAAATGTGAATTTAATTTACAAGTGGAGGTTACAATTTTTAATGCGGTGCATTAGTTAACGCTGCGGCTTCGTGTGATACCTTCATTCAACCTTAATATTTATTTTTCAATTTATTGAAGAATAAACAATTTAGATACGGGTGGAAAATTTGTAAAGAACTCGTCACCTAAAGTTCCGCTCCTGGCCTACTTCGTGAACCATGCGCTGCTGTGAAAGAGAGGTTGCATTTTTCAATAATATTTCGACTCTTTAAGAACCCTATGACTGGGATGAGGGAGACCTTACTGTAGTCTATTCGTTTTCGGTGGAGGGATATCATATTTATTAATGTGCTATTCATAAAAAACGATTATTTTGTCTAATTTTCATATACTTTTCAATAAATCTATTATTGATGAAGGACGTTCAACGAAGCAAAAGCAAGTGTATTTAGGAAAAATGGGTGGTAGCGTACCCAGAGGTAGACCGAAGAAAGAACGGTTGGAATGTGTGAATGAGACTCCAAAGCGAAGAAGAAGTACTTCCACATGTAATTTCATTTTTTTCTAAATGGAATTCCGCATGGACTGCTATGCAATTGGGATTTAATGCATCATATGGAATTCCATGTAATAATCCCTAATAAAAATTCCTATATGAAATTTCCATATAGAATCCCGTATAATCTTTAAAATAAAAACATTTGCATTCATATTCCATATGAAATCTCATTTTTTCACAAGGAAACTATTTCATGGAAATTTGATCTAGAATTCCACTTGAAAAATTTACAGAATTTTATATCAAATTCTAATTTAATAGTCAATATGAAAATTCACAAAGAATTCTATGAAGACATTGTACATTAGAATCCATTATCATTTCATATGGAATATAATGGAAATTTTGTAAAGAACCGTTGAATTTTATTTTAAATTTAACGATATTTTATATAGCATTTCATGCTGAAACTACTGCATGCATGTTACAAATTAAATTATTGAATAAAATTTCGTGTCTGATAAATAATACATATCAAATGAAAAATACGATCATTGTAGTTATTATATAATTAATATAACAAATAAAGTATAACTACGTGTATAAAATTCGATATAGAGTTTTACTTGAAAAGCTTTCGAGGAATTATCATATCTAACATTTCTCTATATCATTTGAAAAACATATTTGCATGCTGCTCATTAGTTTTTTGTTTATACTTTTGATAAAATTTTTTGTTTTTGCATAATTGAATACCTAATGTCACATGATTGAAATTTTTTAATACGTAATGTACAAAAATTTTAAACTTTTTGATGCTGAATTTTTCATTTCAAAATTAAAAATTCGACATTATACGATTTGCAATATTACGAGTATATGGCATACAATTTTAAACTAAATTTAAATAGCGATCAATTTCGAATTCATTCACTTCCTGTAGTAATTATAACTTTAATTTTGAGAATATTTGTTTATTGCATCTATAATTATATCTGTAATTATAACAATATTATACTATATTGCACACTTCGTGTAAATAAGGAAACTATGAGAAAACAGATAAACTTTTAATGACGACTACTGTTTTTCATAGCTTTTCATTCATTTTTTCAGAATTGGAATGCGCAAAAGGGGCTTGTTTTATTAAATAAACCAATGACATACACAATTTCGAGTAGGGTTAATATTCGCTCATTTATATTTGCCAAACTTGGTCATATTTATTTTACGTCCAAATTTCAGGACGACGAAATACTTTGCTTACAAAACTCGAATATACTTTTAGTCACGAAATAAAAGTTATAAAATCCATCTTTTTTCGTTAAATCGAAAAAAATTGCAAACCATATACAAAGTGCACATGTTCTGTGTACCTTGATCAAATGATTTTTAAAAATAAAACATAGATATATACTTTCAACTACAAATTTCTTTTTCTTAATACAAAATGAGTAAGTTTGAATAGAAGGATATGCTCGTCATTGAATAAATAAGTGCTTAATTGAAATTAATTGAAATGTAACATCTTGAAAAAGCAAATCTAATTTACATAATTTAGATCAAGTTGTGATTACATTTTTATAAAAAGATACTGTCATCCAAAGGAAAAAAGTCTTGGCTTCCTCTTCCCGAGAAAAACAGATCGTGCTCCTGAACTCTAGCTAATTTGACTTTCGCTTAATCATTCCCTGCTCGCGAAGAAAATAATTAAATCTGTGCTTAATTTGTCCCTGCAGCAAACGAGGATGACTAATGGACGATTCGAGTTCGTTTCTCTCTATTTTCTCTCTAAAACATATAGGTTGGATGTCAGTTTTATTTCTCCTATTTTTTAAACTTTTTTCATTTTTTTCTCATCATTTCTATTCTCCTTTTTTGGACATTGGATGTTGAACTGACATTACTGTGAATTAAATAATGTACTAGCTGAAAATGTCCTACAATATTTTTCTCACTAATCAAAGAATATTTTCTGTAAGGCCGAGAGAAATTATATGAAAAATTTCATATTTCGCTGCATCCTAAACTTAAATAATTTCTAGATTGCGACTCGTTAAAGTGGAATGTAAGTGTCTAACTGTTATGATTTCGCTTTCAGGTGGAGGTTCTGGCATAAACGTGTTTTTTCCATTAAAATAATGTTTTTGAAGAAGGAATTTTTCAATTAAAAAATCTCGTTACGTCAAGATATTATAAAGATTATGGTTTAATTTCTTTCCATTGGAATAAATAAAACGTGCAGTAGGATTCAAAATTGTTCTTGATCTTCTTTTGGAAAAAATATGGGTCAGATTTTTAAGTGTCACGTCCATCTGCATATACTAAGCATTCCCTTTCGAAAAAATTTTGAAAGTTTCAATATATACCAGGGGTATGTCATGACCCATTCTGTAGTCACAAAAAATTGTGCCATGGTTTGTCCACAACGGCGGAGCTGCGAACTAGCGGCGCGTCGATCGTCACTCGATTGTCTGACATTAATTTAAAAGGCATTCCCATGGAAATGTATTCGTAGCGTATAATATTTGTTTAATTTTAAAAGTTTTATGAATGAACTTTAAATTAAATTGGCGGTAGTTAATGAATAATACCCAATTGTACTAATGGGTAAAAATCAAAGAAATCAAACAAAGAAATTCCATTTCTTTTCGTTACCGCAAAATTGTGTTGAACAGTGGCAACGTGCAATTTTACGGCACGAAAGTGATTTTTTGTGCAAAGCTGGGCAAGTCGTTTGCGAAAAACATTTTTTATAGACCGATATTTTTTGGAAGAAACAGGTTCAAGCTCCTGATGGAAGCGTTATGCCAGTAGGCAGTTCCATTTTTATGGTGAAATTTTGTAAACACAATAACATAACCTCTACTCAAGCTTCATAGGTTGATTTTAATTTTTTAGATTTTTTGTAAATACAGGCGATAAGGGAGCATCGAAGTGAAAATTTATTTATTCTTCAATACCCATATAAGTATAGTGTACAATTACAAGACAATAAAAACAACAAAATCTTATACAAAATAACTAAGAAAAACTGTCGATATTTTTAAATTTACAGGTGGTTTGTATTACGTCGTCATTTATTGATCTCTTTCAATCTTGTCAATTTCAAAGCTTCAATCTATCCTACAATTGCAAAAAAATAGAAACAGAATTTTATCAACAATAAAAATAAACCCCATAAAGAACAATGATTCCTACAGAATCTATGGAGTAAAAACTTGTTACTTATTTTATATATTTACTTCAGAAAAGAATAGATAATATGGGGTACCTTATTACGGAGCAAAATTACGGAGTTAAAAAAATGATTTATAAACAATAACAATCCCCATCAGCTTCGTTTCTTGCCCCTAAGTTTTGCTTTTTTCAAATATGATTTTTTCGGGAAAAATTCGAGTAAAAAATGTAATAATTACTTTTGTCGAAATTAAATCAACTACTTTCTGACTTTTTCTAAAAAAATTAATTTGGAACATAAAAATATTTTGAGGCGAGAAACTAAGTCGATAGGACTTATAATGATTTAGAAATCAACTTTGAAATTTCGAAATTTTGCTCCGTGAAAAGGTAATTATATTCAGTATCAATCAATAAATATATTACCTGACAAACTCACTGCGGTGTCTAGGATAGTGTTGGACTGAAGAACTAAACAGTTTGGATTGTAAATTAGACTTGAGAAACTTCGAAAACCATTAAAATTTTCTAAAAAATGGAAAATTTAGTGCGCTTTGCAGTGATTGCAGTTTAAATGTATAGAGTGACGATCGCAGCGCCACTGTTTGCTATTTCCGCCGCAGACACGAAATTTTATAATGGTGTGACATACCCCTGATATATACATATTCATTTTCTAAGAACCTTTAAGATTTGAATGCAAAGTTTTTAATCTAAAACTCTTTTAACTCAATAAGCTTTTAATCCTCTAAAATCCGTAGAAATCCATTAAAATCTCTAAGAATAGGTGACAATCCTCGAAATTTCGTGAAATACTTCGAAATATTACGAGATCCCTTGAAATATTTTTAATTTCCTTGAAATTAATTAATATCTCTTGAAATCTAAGTTTTTACTAATTGAATAAATTGATTTAATACTTATATACCGGACTTCAGTAATATCTATCATAAAATCACATTACACCAAAACTTTTATCAATTACACTGAAAAATATATCAACAAAAAAATGAAAATAAGAATAGATAAAATAATTTTTTATATAACTTTCTGCGTATAAAATCCAAAAAATTGTAATCCACAGTTTGGCAAACAGTTCACTACAACACTAACTGAACAAAAATTTCAATCATTTTTCGAAAATGTTTGTAAATTTTGTTGATGTTCTTTTTCTTTTTAAATATAGAAGTATAAAGTCACTTTTTTAATATAATTTTTTTTTGAATTATAAACAAAATTATTCATCTGGAAGAAAATTCATAGACACACAAAGTGTACTGAACGGAAGAAATTCGACGACTGACTCGTCTATATAGACATTTGGTCAAACAAAACGTTTTATCATTTTTTTTTTAGAGAATAACCAGTCTCGAACCCTCGTAAAAATCATGTGTTCGAAGAATGCCAATAGATTTTAGGAAACTATACCGAAAGTCTTAGCCCCAAATATCAAAATTCAGAATTTATTCTAAGAAGGCAGTAATAATTCAATAAAATATTTCAACATTCAATTATAAAATTTAATTCCAATTATATTCAAATATTATATCTAAAACTATATACATCCTTTTGGCAGCCTCACTGTATTTATGATAAGTACCAGGATGATATTGTAATTATATTAACAGTATACTTAGAAGAAATTAAATGTATAGTAGATTGAACGTATACTAAATATATTTGAAATCCAAGACATCTGTAAAAATTGATAAGATTAGATAAAATGTGAATTAAGTACTCAATGGTACATAATATGCACATATTGTTACTATGGCATCTTCCTCAGGATACCATTTTTTGTAGGCAACGAGGGTATAATTTCTTTTACCTGAATGTATGCAAAACCTATGGCAACCTTATTTTTCAATAAGTACCAGGGTAACATTTTGCTCATTAAAATAAAAAATCTTCAAAAAAGGTTTTACATACATTCAGGTGAAAGAAATGACACCCTCGTTGCCTATGAGAAATGGTATTGTGAGACAGATGCCATATGGACAATATGTGTATTCTGTTATTATATACCATTGAGTACTTTATTTACATTTTTTTCTAATCTTATGATTTTTACAGATGTTTGTGATTTCAAACATACTTGATTTATTTTTCGGTCTACTATAAATTTGTTTTTTTCTGAATATACTGTTAATATAATTAAAGTGTCATCCTGGTGCTTATTATAAATATAATAAGGTTGCCAAAAGGATGTACATAATTTGGGGTATAATAATTGAATACAATTAAAATAAAATTTCATAACTGAATGTAAGAATATTTTACTATCTTTGGACTAAATTCTGAATCTTGATATTTGGGGCTAAAACTTTCTGTATAGTTTCCTAAAATCTATTAGCATGCTTCGGACACATGATTTTTTCGAGGGTTTGGAACTGGTTATTCTCTCAAAAAAATGTTAAAGTGATCATTTTGCTAAGGGTTTATGTAGACGGTTAGCCGTCGGCCATCTCTCTATTGCTACACTTCGTTTTTTTGAATCTTCTTCCCGGTGAAAAATTTTTCTCATAATTTAAATAGTTTATATCAGAAAAGTGGATTCATTTTTCTATCTTTAAAAAGGAAAATAAAATCAACAAAATTTTTCAAAATTTTGAAAAATAATTTAAATATTTGTTCAATTAGTGCTGTGGTGAAGTTTTTGCAAAACATTAGGTTACAATTTTTTGTACTTTATACGCAGGAAGTTATGTAAAAAATTATTTCATCTTTTCTAATTTTCCTGTTTTTGTTAATATGATTTCCAGTGTAATTGATAACAGTTTGGTGGAGTGTAATTTGTGATAGATTTTACTAAAAGTCCGGTATAGGTGTAGTAAAGAATTTATTCAATTATTAAAAACTTAGATTGGATGCATTACAGAAGAAAGTATTGATAGAATGCAAGTTTTATGGGTTTTTTCAGTAGAGATATTTTATATCAACAAGAAAATATGTTTTACCTGCAACATCTAAATTAGCTTCGAAACATGTTGGGAGAAAAAGAGTGTGAGGTTGGTTTTGGTTGACTTTTTCCTTTTTCTACCTCTTTTTACTTCCTCATAGGGGAAGTTTTGTAATGGTAACAATTTCCAAAAATTTTTATTTCGTTTAATGAAACGTTCCTTAATTAAAAAATGTTCAATACAATGTTTTAAGCAATTGTCCGGATCTGTGTGTGTGTGTGTTTGTGGGTGTCACACTTTCTTGTGAACACGATAACTTGAAGACAATTGCAGATGAATTAATAAAATTTGGAGGGCTTATTTTCACAACTAATATCTAAAAACTGACCGAAGGATTTCTAAAAATAATCATTACAATTTTTTCAGCGCTTTATAAGATTTCAAAAATGAGTTTTTCATAGTCAAACTTTTTTCATTCACACAATTCAAAGTTGATGCACCAACATGAAAGATTCCCTGTCTTCAGACAAATCGATTGACCTATAATATTATCAAATTTTATTAAAGAGTGAGGAAGCTATGGTCATTTATAACATTGAAAAAATTTCGCTGCAGTAAAACTTTTCTTGATAATGTAATTCAAAGTTCATGTGAGATTAAAAACGAATCCTTAATTGACCGACCTATAATATTAATGCATTCTGCTGAAGAGTAAGGAAGTAATGGTCATTTTGGTCATTTGTAGTATTTTAAAATTCTGTTTTTTACAGTGTAACTTTTTTCATTAACATAATTCAAAGTTGGTGCATGTCATAATGAAGAAGCAAACTGCTCATCAAAAATGAAAACCATACAATTTTAAATAAAAACAAAGTGGAAACACCCGAGATCGAATTCACAGCTAGTTTCTTATTTGTTTGTACATTTATTGTATATTTCTCTTCAATGAGCCGGAAAAGCGGGTAGAGGGCCGTCCATAAAAGACGTCCGCAAAATTTTCGGAATTTTAGACACCCCCCCCCCCTGCTTGTCCAATTTTGTCCGATTTCCAGAACCTCCCCTTGAAGGACGTCCCAAACGCAGGGACCCCCCTCTTTTTTTATATTTTTACTTTTGTTTGACAACGGAAATGTACGGGCACTTCAACTTCAACCGCTATAAAAAATGTAGCCAAACTCAGACTGTTTACATGAGCAGTGTTATCAGATGGTCTTACTCGGAACCGCTGGATGGCGTTGCAATCGACTGAATCGCCGCGGGAGAATTCGAAATCGTCTACATACCATCAGATAGAGGAATTTTAAGAAATGTACCTCAT
>JAUMHM010026238.1:0-16440 GCA_032362435.1 Melikaiella ostensackeni
AAGGGTTTCCAGAGCCTCCTTCGAGGGCCTCTAGAGCCTTCTACAAGGGTCTCCATAGGCTCCTACGAGAGCTTCCAAAGCATCCCGCGAGGGCCTCTAGAGCTTTCGACGAGAGCCTCTAGAACATGCCGCGTAGGGCGGATTCCCCAGATACCACCTTTTAGAGCGGTATCCCCAGATACTACTTTTTTCCCTCCCGGGGCCTCCCGCTCGAACATCCTCCAGTAGAAACTCTAAGATAAATAAGTGAGAATTTTCAATTTGAAAAATTAAAGTAAATAAAAAACAACAATGAACAAATGAATTTCTTTAGTCCTTCATTCTCCTTTTCATTGATATTTACTACTGATCCCCTTTCCCTTTCCAGTCTTTCGTGGAAATTTTTGAAAGTTTTTTCCTTTTAATATCTTCAAAATTCACAGGTGTGACGATTGCGTTTTGGAGACATGCCACAAAGGAGACATTCCGAAGGGGAGATATTCCGCATGTGCCTTGATATGGACCCAATTTTTAATATTACCCTGCCATAATTTATCATTGAAAATTATGGAAATTCAATGTATTGAGAAAAACAACGGATATTCAAGAAAAATATAATATCTTTCTTTATTGCTTAAAAAAAATTCAACAGAAGGTGCTTCGTGTAGAAATGATTCAAATCCAAATTCCAGATGGCGCAATTAGGAATTTGAGTTTTCTAAAAGCATCTCAATTTCTTTTAAAATAACTGATTAAACCAATAACTAATGATAGCCACCTTTTTATACAAGAAATTAGTAATATAATATTAATATTATAACAGAAAAAATTACAAGCTAATTTCATTTTCGTTCCAAGAATGAGGTGAAGAAAGCACTGAGAGGCACGAAGAAATTCTCCGCTGCCGGACTGAATGGTATCAAGAACTCCTGGTGGAAGAAGTTTACTTCTTCACACCAACATCTGGCCCGGATCTTCACCTCATATTTAAAGTCGGAGACGCTCATTCCACAGTGGCTGGTGTTAGGACGCCCTGTACTCCTACCGAAGAAAGGCGACTTGTCCAACCCAAGAAACTACAGGCGAATGACCTGCCTGAACACGCTGTATAAGACCCTTACAGCTATCCTGAACGACAGGATTGTTCGCAAGATTGGACCTGTCTGGAGAGAAATCTACGAACTACGTGGATCGAAAAAAGCCGTAGCAGGCTGTCGGGAAAACCTGCTAAGCGACAGAAGCGTCTGCAAAAAACACTGCAGCCTACAACCGCAATCTGTTGATGGCCTGGATTGATTACCAGAAATAATATTGAAGAACAATAAAGCCATCAAGGCAGGATCGTTTTTCACACCTCTACCTCTTTCTTTACTCTCCCTTTTTCTTTTTTTTTTGAATCCTTACTTTTATTTTTTTTTTGTAACCTTTCAACATCTTCTCGGTAACTAGCATCAGTTCTCAATACTTCATCAGTTTCTTGAACCGGTTAATGTATAGTGCTTTCATATTTTCCTTTCTTATAGCACCAACTGTAACTCCAATATGCATTCTATTGATAACCATTTTGAATTAATGGGCGAGCGACAGAGTCAACACAAAAGAAGCAATAGAAACACTCTCATTGTTACAAGTTTGCTACTTTGATCCATTATTTCAAAACACACTTTTCTTAATTTTTTTGTCTTCAATACAAACTGGTTCATGTAGGTTTTCATCAGTTGGGGTGATGGTTTCTTCTTCATAATAGACATTCTGGCTCAAAATGGGATTTGAATTTCATTTCTAGAGGTCATTCATTAATTATTACTTGTTCGGCCCACATACTTTCCTTCGAGTTATGCAAAACAGGGGACCATCGGTAGCAAAGTTAAACGTAAGGATAAATTGATTTCTTGAGTACCTCTCCAGTAGTTGCCTTCATAGACGTCGTTTGTTACATTACCGTCATTAACATAATCGTGTTGGTAATCTTTTGCAAAACATTATTCAAGCCTTTAGACTCTCGATTGTCCTCTTCAATACTTTCGGATGTCTCTCCAGGTGCTTGGCAATTCTTCAACTCGTCTTCGCTATCGAAAGCAATTTCCATACCTTTAAATTTTTCTGAATCTTCAGTTGTCCAATCTTCTTTTGAATCCCAAACCGATTTTTCTTCATTCAGGTTTCCTTCTTTGAAATAGCATCCTGCGTAGTCAAATAGTTGATATTTTTATGACTCATCAAAATGGTCTATATGAAGCAATTATGGGTCTTCTAATACATCGTTGAGTATCAAATCAGCGGCTCTCTCGCTTCCTGTATTCGTAAAATCATTTTCTTATGTATGACTTGAATATTTTGGAATATCGGCATCTTTAACTATAATGTACTTACCTTTGCAAAAAAAATCCTTTTAAAATGTTCTCAATTTCACAATGACTAAAGTTTTTATAAATAACATTTTCCTCTGTGTCACAAATTTTCTGGTGCTACTGAAAATTTCAATCTCGTAGAAATTTCCTCAAAATTCGAAAGTTTGTGAGTATCTTCACGGATATTGAATATGAAAAAAAATATTATTCTTGAAATTGTGCTCCTTTCCATCGAGTGCTTTACTCTCATCTTATTTCGTTTGCGTAATTTTTGTTTGACTCAAAAATTTGGGCAGTAGCAAAATATACTAGAAAATGTCCGCCTCACCAACAAATTTTTGGATTGATCTGTCCAAGGTCATGAAGTTTAGATCTGCGGACTATAAAATAACCAAACTGCACGCAGTGAAATGTGGCCCATCAACATTAGGCTGGGTCATTTCGCACCAGCTTTAAGAAAGTGAACAGGCCAAGGTCTTATTCGGTGATCGCTGTCTTTAAAATAATTTTCACCCAAGGTAGATCAAAATCGATTAATAATCAGAGGTTGCGATTTACCTTTAAAATTATTATTTAGAAGTCTCCACATAATGGTTCCTAATCTTAACAAATTATAAAAGTATATTTATTTATTGCAATATTTATTTACCTATAAATATATAATTATATTTATGTAATCAATACCTAATATTTTTGAGTAAATACGCCTAAGTAAGATCGATTTGTTTATAAATAAGTCGTGTTAAGCATTCTTTCGCTAATTCGGGTATAATTCTCTCTGTTCGGCAACAACACATAGTAATGCTTTAAATTGTTTCTCTTGACGAGGAAGTAGATCATTTAATTTAGTTGCAAGAGCAACGCCTCTTTCGGCTATATCCTTCACAACCACTTTTTTTTTACTTATATAGTCGCGAGTTTAAAGTCAGGTAAATTGCACCACTCTGATGGATGTTTTTCAGCGAAAGAGAGTGAAAGTCCCAACTTTTCTAACAGCAGTTTCGATATATTAGAAATAAAGTAGTTCAACTACAGTTTTTCATATTCCGAGCATATGACACTAGTTTGTTCTGGTCCTTCCTTCATAGTCGAGCACTGAGCAGAGCGAAAGCCACCTTTTCCTTCTCCAAATCTGTCACCTCTCGGAGATCAGAGAACGATAATCCAATAAGATCTATGCTCAGGTACCTCAGACGATTCCTAAATTTGCGCAAAGCTTCTTCCCATGCTTTGGTATTAAAATTCTCTCTAGATTTTTCAGAAAGTTTGAGTCGTTCTTAGGGGCTGCAACAAAAACAGCTGATAGAAACCAAAACTTTATGTAGCCGAAAGCAACAAATTGATTTATATCCTAGAGTGCTTTCACTTATCGTGCAGTTGGATGGAGCTTCTTTTTTAAGAATCCAACAAATTAATGATTACATTGCATGAACCATTCATTGTGCCCTGCTTACCGCCCCGGGTTAGAAGAATTTAACACTCTCAGTTTATCATTATCGACATTTCTGCCTCTCACAATTCTCTTTGAAATTTAGTCACAGTGTCACAAACAATAAAAGTTAATATTAATTATCCATTGTCTAAATCCTCGTAATCTTTATTTATGCAAAATTTAAATTATTCTATTCTTTACTGTCTTCCTCATATGCCGTCATACAAATGTTAGGTACACAATTTCTGACTTCACCGCCTTGTGCGCTGGCTGTCATTTCTAACTTACATATACCACATGAACACATATGTGCATGCACGCATATGCACATACCCAATAATTGATAACCTAACTGTAGCATTACTACCGTTCGTATTGTCTTTTAGGTAATATACTAGGTAAATGAACTTATCAGTCAAAAAGCATTGACAGTTACGAGTTTCGAAAATTTAAATATTCATGTTTTATTTAATCTTCGTACAATATGCCTATCTGCTGGAAAGCTGCTGATAGTTTGCATGTCGATATGAGATGATCGTTCATCTCGTTTTATTTTGTTGGAAATACGAGCATTTTCCGAACCGAGTTACTCGGATATTCTTCTGTCACAGAAGAGTCTGAAGAGGTAGATCAGAATGACACTCAAGAAGAAAACGAGCGAACTACAAAGTGAATTAAATATAATAATTAATACAATGGAATCATTAATTTTTTCAATTCAATAAAATGTTAACATTTCAATATTAACCTTAACAGCATATTGACCAAAATGCAGGAGACATAATGGCAAGCCCCTTTAAGATAAATTTAAATGCAGTTTTGATAAGGACAATTTTAAATGGGAAAAATGCGAACTGTGCCTTTTAAGATATGCCCCCCATAGTCAAAACCAAAAAAATAAATGGCGGCAACACCACCGGTATAAAGCGTCATTTACAAAAACAAAAAAAAACCTGAGTGAATTTAAAGAAACTTATCCATCAGTGGGCACATCTCAATCAGTAATCAAAAAAATTTCACAATTCATTTAATGACTTTCGTCTTTCAAACGCTTTGGTAACTAACCTTACGTTCAACGAGGATTTCACATTACGCAGACTTCAATAATCAGTACCCTACGTTTGGTTTTTTATCTATCGATACGACGAAAATAAAAAAATTGTTTGAACCTTTTTTGTTATAATAATGGAATTACTGGTCACTTTATTGATAACGACTGGGAACTTCACTCCCTTGCAGTGGATTATGTGGCTTTTCATGGTCAACGTACTGGTAAAAACATTGCTAAATCCTTTAACGACATATGATCTATTTGGGGACACGCATGCAACAATCAATTATTTTGCTTTGTCAAAATAATACGGCTCTCAAAAAACTGATGATCTCTGATTATGAATCGATCCTTTCGCGAGAAATCCACAAATATTTGCGACACTTCAAAGTCTTATCAACAGCTTTTAGTGGACAAAAGTACCCTACCTTGGATTGGGTCGTTCGGTTTTAATATGCTTCTGGGTGAGATGGAAAAGTCGATAGAAAGGTGGCAAGGTAAAGTTCAAAGTCCGATAGAAGAGAATTAGCTTTGGAAACAGGATGAGATAAATTGCTTAAGCATTACAGCAAGAGTAACTAGATTTGTTGTGAGATACTGATCTTAGACCCAAGACACAAATTAGAAACATTTGATATAACTTCATGGGGACGGGAAAGAAATGCTCTATCAGTGGAGAATTTTGAGAGTATCTTCAGAACTGAGTACTGCAGAGCACCTTTACAGCAGATAGTCCTAAAAAAAATTATTTAAAAAATTACAAAGAATATCATGTGAGTGTTGAATTCTTGCCAAAGTTTTTGATTTACGGAACCTGCTGATTAGAAAAGTTAAATATTTAGAAATAAAATATAAATTCGGTTTAAATTTTCTATATCCTGGTGACCTCGAAACTCCGGAAATATGCCAGGTCAAATGTTAAAATATCTCGAAAACGTTCTCATCAAGATATTGGTATAAAGAAAAAAATATTATAATAATTTATTTTAGGACCCTATTCGAGTTGAACCCTCAGATAGCACTCTGAAGATGAAGAAGATCTTAATTTATTCTCTTTGTACAAGGAAATCAAAGAATCTCTTGCAGCTTCACCAGAAAGTGATTGGAAACGAGAAATAAAGTTGTACGTTGCAGAAGAACGGGCAGTTGCGACCGCTGACGTTTTAAAGTGGTAGAAAGATCATCAAAAACAATATCCTGATCTCGCTCGCATGTCTCGAGACTTTCTGGCAATTGTGGTATTATCAGTTGCATTAGTTGCATCGCTAACGATTAGTAAGTACCGGAATATATTAAGCGGCAAGTTAATTGAATGTTTAATGGGACTCTATTCGTGAGTTGTCTGTCCTTTAGCCCCTAAAATGGAATCCATGATGGAAGGTTGATTTAAGCTGTTTGAATTTGAATAAATTTTGTTCTTTAATATAAAAATATGTAACTCTTTTATTTATAGACTTGAAGAAAAAATTTTATTTTTTTAAAAAAATATTACATAATTTAAATCCTATAAATTCAAAGAATTAAAATAGGTTCTATTATTTAAACCATGTCCTTTGGTATCGTTTGAAATCACCCCTTCAAGTGTACAGTAGGGTCGACCCTCGGGTTGACAAAAAATCATCGTGTTCAAAAAATGCAATGTCATTCAGGAAATTGTTCTTCGTTTTTGAAAAAAAAAGAAAATCCCTAAAAAAATGTAATCCAATTAGATTAAATCTTGCTCTCCCTCATCGAGATCAAAGGTTAATTTATAATAGGTTAATGATAGCTTATAATTAACTGTAGATTTTGGTATCGAAAAACGAGTGTCTTTCTCGAATGTGGTTATTTCTTGATCGTTGCGATCGATGTGCATCACTGGATGCTGGCAAATTCTATTTTACTATCTTCCTTACTTGCGTAACACAATACTTTCTATAGAAATCTATAATGCTTAACTAAGTGTGGCTCATTTGGACTTTATTTGTAATATATGATATCCTTATACATTTATTGAATGAAAATTAGTTTAATACTCCTACAATTCTAAATAAATTATACTTCTAAATAGTAGGGATCCAATCTGCTTATTGTAGATTATAAGTTACTAAAATTTATGAATAAGGTCAAAGAAATAGTCATGTCTGAAATGCATGAGATGTCTATGGGATAGCAATCATACGACTATGTCCCTGTGTTTATTGGGGATTACACGAGTGCTTAATGTTCACTGTAATTGCTAACTTGAAACAATTGGTTAAGAATGGTTTCTTCACGAACTCAAGCTTCTAAAAGAAAATGCCCCTATAATTTTTACGTTCGTGATTGACAGCCGTTTTTAAATTTTCAGAGTGTCGTGTGCTATTACAGCCACAGATTTACGTGTGCATTTGGCGCCCATTTTTCAAACCCCTAAACCTATGCTGCAACGCCTTTCCTCAAGAGGTGCTAGTATCCGTTGTTTCGAATTCTACGATTTTAGTCCAAATAACTATGGCAGAATTTTCCGAAATGGCTAATATAGTCAGAGCTCCGTATAATACTTCGTGCTCACAACTCTCGCAAGTTTAAGATAGAGATGGTGAATGCACCCCTACTGAAAAAAACTATATAGGTCCCTATATAGGATCCTTTGAAGGAATCTATATAGGATCCTATACAGGGTGTCCCAGGTCAACTTGTCCGGACTTATATACCTGTAAAAAAAAAATATATATATAAATCGAAAATTTCTTTTATAAAATTGGTTAAAGTTATAGTAGCTTTTGAATTTTAAAATTATCAGACGGTAAGTGAACGTCGATTCTCCCTTTGGCATCCCCACCATGGCGTCGTCAGACACGACGCGACGGGAAAAGAGAGCGTGCCAGTTCTGACAGACAGAAAGGGGAAGTCTGATTATTAGAAAAAGCAACAAAAAAATCTTTGCACAAATCTTTGCCTTAAATAATACCGTGGAATTCTAACCAGGCACTTGTACTAGCTCACTTCGAAAAATCTTGAGAGTTAAAAATGTAATAAAGGGTTGCGCGACAAACATTCTTAGAGGTTCTACCCTGTAAGGGTTGCTTTTGTTGTAACAACAAAAAATAACGACCAATATGAAATTACTCTGAATTAATTGTTAGGGATCCTATTCGTGGGAATATCGAGAAATTTTCGCAGAAATCAATGTAGTTGGCACTACGGATTTTTTGAAGAACTCAATGACTCGCAGGATGTTGTTACAATATCCTAATGAAACCACCTCCGGAGTGACATCGATCTGTATTTACTTTGTTGTGTGCTAGAAATTTTTTATTATCCCCCACTTAGAAAGATCGAAGAATTTCTGCAGTATTGAATGTGGTTGGACCGTAGACTTTTTTTAATAACCTAATGACTCAAGGGATGATGATATAACATCCCTATCAACTCACCCTCCGAGTGACGCCGATTTGAATTTACTTTGAGGGTGCTAGAAATTTCGGCTCATCCCCTACTTGAAAAGATCCAAAGAATTTATGCAGTAATCAATGTTGGCAGTATGGATTTTTTTAACAACTCAATGACCCAAGCGATGATGGTATACCATTCCTATGAAAACACCTTCGGAGTCACACGGATCTAAATTCGAAATCTGAATAGTCTACATTTAAACTCTTTGAAACATTAGTCATTGCATTCATGTAATTAAAAAATAAGTGGGGCCAACCACTTTGATGATTTGAGAAGTTTTGCTGTTAATGTAACTAAAGGAAGAATAACATTCCAAGAAACTTCAAATTAAATCTAAATAATCGTTACTGTAGGTGTAGTTTCTTAGGGAAGTTATAACTTCAACCCCGAGGTCACTGAGTTGTTTCAAAAATCTCTGGTGCCAATCACTTTGATTACTACAGAAATTCTTCGATCTTTCTCAGTAGGGCATGAACAAACATTTCTACCACTCTTTCAGGGCATGTCTAATAGGAGTCACGTAACCAAACTAATGCTAGATTTTTAATTTTTATTTTTGGAACAATTTACTCTCTTTCCAAATGAAATATCGCTCTGAAACTTTGGTAAATGCACAAGGAAACAGTGAGCTACGTTTGTATACATCATTTGGGCGGTAAATTTTTAAATGAAAAACTAGATTTGGAGAATTACTGACCGTGCTGTAGAAACCGTGGACAGCACTCCATTCTCGCAACCAAGGTTTTTTGCCGTTAGGGTTGGTTAGGATCCCCATGTCCGCCCGATATCTGTCATTTACTGACATTGTGAACTTCCGTCAAAGATTTCATAAACATTCTTTATTATTTATATGGCATGATAACTGAACTCGATCTTTCTAGACATTATTCGATTTTCTGCCGTAGCCCCCTAAGACTCCACTCTTTTGCAGAATTTGCAGGTGATATTATATATTTTTTTGATTCTTTGATTCTTGATAGGGAATAAAAATATATTTTGTCGTTACTTTGACGGTAAATGAAATGATGCGTGAAAACTCGACTTTTTAAATGATTTTTTCCTCCCAAAGCAGGGCTCTATGTTGAGTGGATTATAATCTGTAGACTTGTACGTTTAGAGGACCTGAAAATGCAGACACTTTACCATTTGACTTTGAACTACAGAAACAGATTTCGTTTTTGGGAGCCTGGAACGAAAAATCAAATAGTGGGTAAAAACTTGCTTTAAAAAAAGGTTTTTTGTTCCCGAAGGCAGAAATCTCACTTGTAATGGTATCTGTGAACTGGTTTGTTTGGAGGTCCTGAAAAAGCAGAAAATTCATAACATCACCTGCAAACATTGCAAAAAAGTTGGATCTTGCGGGGCTGTGACAGAAAATCGAATAAAATAAAAAAAAGTGGACTTTTTAAATTGATGTTCGTCCCCCAATGCAGGGCTCTTATATTTAGTGATTTGTACTATGCGAACTAGATCGATTTGAGGTCCCGAAATGTCAAAAATTTTACAATTTCGCCTGAAATCACTGTAAGAGACTTCGGTTCGGAGAAGTGAATGCAGGAAATCGAATATTGCCTAAAAAGTCGACTTTTTAAATTCATTTTTTCCCCCAAGCCAGGACTCTTATGTTTATTATTGTATATTTTGTTAACTTGTTCGTTTTGAAGACCTAAAAATTCAGATACATTACCATCTAACCTTAAATTACAGCAAGAGATATCGTTCTTAGGAGCCTGGAACGAAAAATCAAATAGTGGGTAAAAATTCGTTTACAAAAATGTTTTTCGTTTCCAAAGGCAGGAGTTTTACTTGTAATGGTATATAATATGTAAACTGGTTTGTTTGATAAGTTCCTAAAAAACCAGAACATTTATAATATCACCTGCAAACATTGCAAAAGATTTGGGTCTTGCGGGGCTGTAACAGAAAATCGAATAATGTCTAAAAAAGAACTATTTAAATTAATGTTTGTCCCACAAAGCAGGGCCCTTATTTTTTTTGGTTTATATTGTGCAAAGTAGGACGTTTTGAGGTCCCGAAATGTCAGACCTTTTTACAATTTCGCCTGAAATTACTGTAAGAGATTTCGGTTCGATGAGGTGATGGCAGGAAATCGAATATTGTCTGAAAAGTCGACTTTATTAAGTAATTTCCCCCCTCTCTCCCAAAGCAGGGCTCTTACGTTTAATGGAGGCCTGGGCAAGCAGGGGAAATTTGCTCACGAAGCACACATTGGCGTCCCCACTATCGAGGTTCTTGCCGTGCTCAAGAGATCTTCCGTCTCGTGAGCAGGGCAAGAGCATCGGTAGCGGGGACGCCAACATGTGCTTCGTGAGCAAATAAATTTCCCCTAGCATGCCCAGGCCTGGTTCAATGGTTTATATTCGGTAATCGAGTTTGCTTTAAGAACCTGAAAATTTAGACACCTAACCATTTGACTTCAAACTACAGTAAGAGATTTCGTTCTTGGGAGCCTGGGATGAAAAATCAAATAGTGAAAAAATCTCACTTTGAAAAAGGTCTTCTGTTTTCAAAGGCGGGAATTTTATTGCTTATGGTTTATAACCTGTAATCTAGCTCCTTTAGAGTCCATGAACATGCAAAAATTTTATAATATCACCTGCAAACACTGCAAAAGATTTGGGTCTTGCGGGGCTGTGACAGAAAATGAAATATTATCTGAAAATTCGACTTTTTAAATTAACTTTTGTCCCCCCCCAAAGCAGGGATCTTATGTTTAGTGGTTTATATTGTACCTCAAAAATCTCAGACCACAAAAACGTGCTTGTTTTTGGCAGAGTCATATGTACAGGAGTTTGGTCTCCTTATGGCATGGACATTCCTTCACCTGACTCTCCGCCTTGTCACACTCTGTTCTTTTAGATTTATTGATATTTTCCCGAAATTTTTTTTTGCATTATTTTCACTTAAAATTTTGAATATGGGGGTAAAAATATCCATCTCAGGACTGATCTGATTATGTGACTCCTGTTAGACATGCCCTTAAAGTAAATTCAGATCGGTGTCACTCCGAGGGTGGGTCACTGACCAACCGCTCCCAACCACTTTGATTAATGCACAAATTCTTCGATCTTTCTAAGTAGGGGATGAACAAAAATTTCTAGAACCCCTCAAAGTGAATTGAAATCGGTGTCACTCCGTGAGTGGTTTCATGAGGATATTTTTACATCATCCCCTGGGCCATTGAGTTGTTCAAAAAATCCGTGGTGCCGATCACTTTGATTACTGCGGAAATTTCTCCACATTTCCTCGAATAGGATACCTAACAATTATTTCAGAGTAATTTTATTTTGGTCGTTATTTTATGTTGTAACGAAAGTATCTCGTACAGGGTTGACCCTCTAGGAATATTTGTCGCGCAAAAAATAGCATAAAGAAAAAATATTGTGTATAGCAAGAATGAAATATATTGTGCTAAAAACTATAGTCAGCGTTTTTACGATACTTTTGGCGCTATATTTGCAGTACAATGTATTTCATTTTTGCTGTACGCAATGTTTTCATTTATGCTATACTTTTAGCACAGTTTTTAAAATATTTTTGATATACAAAAAAGTATATGTTGTGCTAAAAATGTAGCATATATAAAAAATACTGTGCTAATAATATAGCGAAAAATATATTTTTATAATATATTCTTATCGTGTATTTTTATATTATACTTTCAGAATAGTATATTTTATTGTTATACACAGTAGTTTTTATTTGTGCTATAACATTAGCACAGTATTTTTCATTTCTGTTCTATTTTTATCGCAGTATATTTTATTTTTGCTATATTTATAGCACAATATATTCCACTTTGGCTATACGCAATATTTTTCATTTACGAATTTCTCGTGGAAACCCGCAAGTAGTCTCTGATTCCTCTAGGAAATCAGTGAATCAGTCAGTTGATACTCGCATATTTCCTCGAGGATTTTTTAGTAGGGAGATGTTATCGGTAATCTCGACAAAGTACTAGTAGCCAATGTTTTGCAAAAACGCGACACTGTTCTTTGACAGTACGCGTGGCGCCAGTATCTTGGAAACCAGTATAAGACGCCTAGGAACATTTGTCCTTCGCGCAAAGTAACCAACGGTTCGCTGCCTGCCCTCCGAGCTTTGTGGAACCGAGAAACACGGAGAGTGCACGGTGAAACAGCGCTCTTGTAAATACACTGTTACTTACACAGAGCTAGAATCCCGCTTACGCACGCACGACTGCTTATACCGTGCTCCTGATTGGTCCAGATTGATTATTCTATAACTCAAAATCTACAATTTTAACCAATTTTTGAAAAAGGAATTTTCGATTTATATTTTTCATTTTTATACAGCTGTGTAATTCCGGACAAGTTGACCTGGGACACCCTGTATTAGCCTTATATAGGATCCTATATGGGATCCTTTAAAGATACTTTCGTGAAAAGAAAGATCAACTAAAGACTACGATATCGGCCTGTCTGAAACCTACCTTAAAAAGTCATATTCTGGTCCCCAGAAGACTACGGTCCCTTTGACCCTATCAGTAAAGCAGGTATAAACTGAAGGAGACATACTAGAAAAATACTAAACCTTGTTTTTAATATAGTCTGGAAACGGTATTCAGTTGTCATTTCATTTCATGCGGGTATATACCTAAATAGATTCCTATCGACATGATCTATATTAAATGAAACAGGATCCTACATAGAGACCTGCTTAGGCTCCTACGTGGGAAACTATATACGTTCCCCTAAAGGTTTCTGCATAGATTCCTATATATGTCCCTACCCACCTACGTGAATTTAAATAACCGGAAGTGCTGCCCCGTAATTTTCTACAGCTAGCAACTGTAGCTGCGCAGTATTTTTTTTAACTAATGGATTGCCCAGTAGTGTAGTTATATTCGTTTAGCTATTTTGCAGCACTTATATTTTTTTAAGGCAACATAGGTTTCCACTCAAGTGTTCCATTTGGGTTTCTATGTAGGAATCTATATAGGTACCTGAATAGATTCTGCCGTAGGAACCTATACGGAAACCCTTACGGGAATGTATATTTTATTTTATTTTTCTTTAGTTTTCTAAGTAGAAGCCTATGCAAGACAAGGTAGGATTCCGTCTCATTTCCTGTGGGTCATACCTATAGGAATCTATGTAGGTATGTCGAAAGGAATTAGGAAAATCAGGGATTTATCTAGAAACCTAGGGAATCAGCTAAATCGCGGAGTTTAGGAAAATCTTCCATTCAGGTATTACCTTTTCTCTAATTCTCTGGTTTATTCATCTGAAATTGAAGCATAGAATTATTATTTAGAGCCTAAAATTGAAATACAATAAACCAGTATAATTGAAAAGATTTGTTACGAAGCGATTTGCAAACGTTAGGCAATGAACAAAATTTTTAAAATAAACATTTTTTTAATTAGGCCATGGATACGTGTAACTTTTAATTAATTTTATCAGCAACAATCTTTTTTTCTTGAAAGTAAACTTTGTTCCAAGATCTGCCCTTTTGCCTTTGTATAGGAGCTTTTTTCGAATTGACAAAACTTCACATTCGACACTGCTTACACACAAGGTTTTGTCAATACAAAATAAAGCACCTATACAAAGACAGAAGGCCAGATTTTGGAACAAAGTTTACTTTCACGAAAAAATATTGTTGCTTATTAAATTAATTAAAAGATATTGTCTACGTGTACTCAAAAAATACGGCTATTCATACCAAAATTTCGGTACACATAGCCATGGCCTAAATAAAAAAAATTGTCCATTCAGCAAATGTTATTTATTGTACAACGTTTGCATATCTCTGTGTAACAAATCTTTTCAATTATACTGGTTTAATATATTTTAATTTTAAACCCTGAAGGCTAATTTTATGCTTGAATTTCAGATTTTTCTAATTATAAAAAATGCTCTAAGGAATTAGAGAAATGACCTCAAACTGTTCTAATTCCCTGAATAAACCAGGGAATTAGAGAAAAGGTAATACTCCGTCCTTCCTATATTATTTCAATTTGTCTTTCAACATAACTATAACTACTAAATCTTATATGCTTATCGAATTTTATCGGTCTAATATTAATCCATCATGATTCTATGTCTTACAGGTAGTTTGTAACTTTCTTCTATATAATTTCCTTTATTATAGTTCCTAACTTAAAACTTTCTCAATCGATTACTTTTTTAATTATCTATAATTGATTTTCGACCAAAATATGACTTTCTTCTTACCAATTGTTTCATTTAAATTGCAAATGTCCAGGTCAGTCACTTTTCTGATAATTCTATCTATAACTACTCAGGCAAAGGTTTTTAAGGAACCAGGTATAGTTTGATGATGCCTACCAACCATATGTCACCCGATTACGTGCCAGCAGAGGGGTCCTTTATTCGCAAGTGGGTTAAAATTACAAAATTCAAAAAATTTAATTTTACAATTGATCCTCTAGATTTTGTGAGGGCATATAAAATTCGGCTGGCCGGCTGAATTTATATGCCCTTACACTATCCAGAGGCTCAATTAGCGATTTGAAAATAGGGAATTTGGAATCTACAAGTTTTTGCGATTCCAGGCACACGTAATTTATTACCAATGTTCGAAATTTTGATAAGCTTCATTGATAGATGTATTTTAATCTTCTCAATGTTGCCATCGAACCAGGTAGAAAGCGTTCCTGTAGTAAAGTTTAGAGACTTAGCTACAGGCTTAATGACGGAGGCCACATGTAATAGCTTGAAATACACACAAACAATTCTTTTCAATTCTAAAATTACGGATTAGGAAGTTACTAAGTCAAAATAAACGAATTTATACGATTATATATATAATAAAAAATTGGGCAAACAACCACCGCGGGGTGCCCCTGGGAGCGACTGCCATCCATGAAAATGACACCGGCTCCCAGTAGAACCGCGGATAATCACACCCATGGCTACGCCTCACAACCGTGAGATGGGCGGCCACATGGTACGGTGAAATCACGATGAAGGGCCGGTGAGTCCTAAGGACACGGAGCGACCCAAGAATGACAGCTCTTTGCATCCATCTCGCAAGTACTTTGGCATTTTTCTGGCACGCGAGTATGGCTTCGAGGTTACGAATAAGTGATGGTTTCGCACCTCCGAGAGCACCGATGACAAGGACAATCATTTTAGCCGAATATTCTGTGTACACTCCTCGCAGCTCCCGTATGAGGTCTCGATACGTCTCCCCCTTTTCCTTCTCCTTGACTGTGATGTTGGCGTCGGCTAAAGCCGAGAATTCGATAACAAACATCGTTCGTTTCTCTTTGTCAAGGAGTACAATGTCAGGCCTCGAGTGTGCAACGTTTAGCCTGAAGTCGAAGTTCCAGTAAATTTTGCACAACTCCTTCTCGACAATTGACTCTATCTCTTTGGGGGCATTCGGCAGGGCAGGGTCGCGGATAACACCATAAGAGTGACAAAGATGGTAATGAAGCACTCTCAGGGCCGCATTATGCCCGTGGAGATACGTCGTTCCCGCGTGAGTGGGGCACCCGGATAGTATGTGCCATTTGTGCTTAGAATGTGCATGACACGCACGATTTAAGGAAAGCAAACGTTAAGTCCATCGACAAGAACTGTTCTTTTACATTTCTGTGAAAGTTTCCGTGCATCTTCTTGTCGTGGAGCTGTTCGAGGAAGTCAGAAGAGGATCTCATCCATTTGCCACGATGTGAGCTGTACCCAAGATAATTTGGTCATAAAGACACTGTATATTTAGAAGTCCGCGTCCGCCTTTACGGCGTGGCATGTATGAGCGCTGAACGGACGAGTTGATATGCAAGCTCTTTCGCATATGCATGATCTTGCGTGTGGTAATATCTAGGGCCGTGAGCTCGTGCTTCGTCCATGGGACTACCCAATTGAATAGAGTAGAACCGGGACGGCAAGCTTGTTAGTTGCAGATATCTTGTTCATCGCCGACACATTGGAAGACCAAATCTGTCGAGGGAGACGCTTGAATCTGCTTTCGGAGAGCCTTCTTCACTGATGGTATATCCTGAATGCGGCTCTCTGGCACGGTCTCTCCAGCCCAAAGGTATGTAATAGCGCTTCTATCCACGAGTTCAGGGTCATCGCTAACGCTAGCAAGTCGTCCTCGTTTCAAATGAATCTTGGAACACTTGTCCAATCCAAAGTTCATACCAATTTCTCGTGTGTACCCCTCGACGATCCTTAGAGCATCCTTGAGATGCT
>JAUMHM010026266.1:0-16437 GCA_032362435.1 Melikaiella ostensackeni
ATGTAAAAAAGAATAAATCATTTTTATAAACGAAATTCATTCCTAATTTATGCTGTTCTTATTGAAATATATATCAACTTTTGAATAATTTGAATAAAAAACTTATTTCTAAGATATCTTGAAAAAAGGATCAGAAGTTACGCAGTTCATTAACGTATTTTTCGGTGAATCAGTGTCACCTACTGTCTTCCACTACAAGAAAAAATGATGATCGCTGCCGGCAGTCTTTTCCTCGGTTTATCCGTTTTCCTTGATTCTATTGGTAAATACATAATAATTGTTAATAATATATCATATTTATAATTTTAGGTACATTTGTAACAGAAGCTCAATTTCAGTCCTGAGTGCAGCTTGAAATGTTCAGATTTCAAAATATCATTTGAATTTCATATGGATTTCTATGTCAATTTTCACTCTTTACATCTGAATTAGTAAAATTCCACTGACTCAATTAGCGACAAGTCGGACACTAACGATTTGTAGGATTATACAAATTTGATTAGTCCAAATAATTAGTAATTCGCCAGTAGGAAACTACTAATTTCTCAGTCAAAATTGATTAATCTTTTTAGGTCTGTATATATCAATATAAGAAGGTTCTAGAAATAGAAAGCGTGAGAAAAAACATTCAATATAGAAACGGGATGGCTGGGTAAGATTTTCTACTTCATTGAAAGAAAAGTTACATATAGCACAATACTGTGAGAATTGTGAATAGAGTACGTCACCTCCACCAACATATCGTATATGCAAGTAATCGCATAAAATAGAAAAAATCAAAATTATTCACACACCTAATCTAATTCACTTCGTTACCTACTTTGTTCACTTTAAAAATAATCCTTTGATGATTGGCCTTATAACTTCATGGAGATATCGCGACTTCGATAATGCGTCTTCACGACCCCCATTTTGTATCGAAAAGAATCAAGGAACAAAGTAGAGTAGGCTAATTTTCAGTTATTGAAACCTCAAGAAGCATTTTATATTACACTAGCTGTCCACTGTGACGGCGGCTTCGCCGCCGGGTAACAGTCCCTATAATTATACTATACATAGATAACAAACGGAAGTGCAATAAAAGTTGTATTTTATTGTTGTTGTATTATATGGTTGGCTTATTCATGTAAACAAGAGGTCAATCAAGGATTTCAGTCGCTGAAGGATTGGTGAGAAGGTTCAAGTTGACAAATACCCTCGACTTCTTCTATGAGCCGTGGGAACTTGGAAAGTCTCATCGACTCCCATTTGTTGACCGTGAGAAAACAAGAAACTTAGGTGAGAAAATTCTTTCATAGTGACATGTGTGGACCAATGGAGCAGCATTCTCTCGGGGATGCTAGGTTTTATATCATCTTCGAAGACGACAACACTGGCTATCATCATATTTACTTCTATAAGCACAAGTCAGATGTTATTTAGTGCTTCAAAGATTTTGAGCGCCTAATAACCAATCAATTCGGGAGGTCAATAAAAGTCATGAGAGTCGACAACGGTGAGGAGTGCTGCAATGAGAAGCTCAGGCAGTATTCAGGCAGTAAGGGCATTCGGTTGGAGACAACGGCTCCATACGCGCCGCAATAGAATGGGCTGTCAGAACGGGACAACCGAACCATTCTAGAAAGCGCGCTAACTAATTGCCGCTGGTACTCTATTCTTCTGTTCCGTTGTCCCTAATACTGTTGGTAAATATATACTAATTGAAAATAGTATAATATCATATCTATAATTTTGAGTACATTCGTGATAGAAGCTCGATTCCAGTTCTGAGTCCAGCTAAAAATGTTCAGGCTTCAAAATACCATTCGATTTCCACATGAATTCCTATGTGAATTTCCACTCTCAAAATCTAAATGTTCAAAATTTCACTAATCTTATTAGAAATAAGTCGGTCACTAACGATTAGTAGAATAATAATAATTCGATTAGTCCAAATATTTACTAATTCGCTAGTGGGAAACTATGGAAATATCGCGACTTATCTGATGCGTGTTTATGAACACCATTTAATATCACAAAGAATCAAGAAGCAAAGTGAAGCAGGCTAATTGCAGTTATTGAATGTTCAAGAAGCATTTTATATAACATTTGACGAAACAACTTCCTTGGGGTGAGAAACCCCCACTCAATCCGAAAATGCTTGTTGCTACTTGGTAAAAGCATGTAAAGTGTATTAGGACGGGGTAAACTCACTGTGGAAACTGAAGAGGTAACGTCGAGGTCTCCACGATGGGCGACACGTTACAGTCAAGGCCACCGTTTCCACAGTGAGTTCAACCCAATCTCAGTTACCCAGCTTGCCACTACCCTCTTTTCCCGATTACCTGGAACGTTTCTTACTTCCTGTTTTCTCTGTCATGGCGGTTTTAGATGAGGGTATTCAGCATCCCTGGTGAAAGTTTCGGGTGAGAATTTATTTCGGATCATTTCGAATTATTCCAAAATCTGTATCCGAATCAATCCGGAGCAATACGAAGAAAGTTCTTAATTTTGTTCTATCTGAATCGTTTGAAAATTAATCCGACTCAATCTCATTCAATCCAAACTCCTAATTCGAATCGATCCAAACCAAACTTCCAATCCGATTTCGGATTGAGTCGAATTCATTCAGATTGAAAATCGGTTTGGATCCATCTGAAATCGGATTTATTCGGATTCATTCGGATCGAAAATTTGGTTTGGATTTGGTTGCATTGAATCTGATTAATTTTCAATCGATTTGGATTGAACGAAATTGAGAACTTTTACCGGATTAGTTTGGCTTGATTCGAAATGAATTCCTATCCGAAACTTTCGCCAGGGATACTTTAACACAGTCACCTAAAAAGTCAATATATTATCTAACAGTATGAAACAACTCTATATTTTAGTATCTCACCCGTAGAAGCTTCATATGTTGTTTTTACTTGATGATAACTTCTCACAAGGTGTTGGCGCAGTGTATCCCTTGTGAGTAGTAGGACCTCGAGTTTTTTCATGGTCTCGAAGAGCTAATGCCCTGCTCCGTCTCTAATGATTGTATCTTTGTCTGTCTGTTAGAAAAACGAACAGTCATTATCTACGCAAAGGTCATGAATTATATTTGTGTAAATCATAAGTTATATACTACTTACTAACCTTCTAAAGTTGAATTATGAAACTGCTCGTGTTGGCAATCACGGATTCATGCAGAAAAATGAACCCAAAATTGGTCAGAAGGTGGGAGGCCTTTCCCTTATGAGATGACGATGCAGCTTCCTTCGAAATAGTGGCTATATATTGAGTTAAATCACAGACTGTCTCTGCGTGCAAAGACAAGAAGTTCTTTCGCTGAAGGGGATCTAGATGTAAGCAGACGTTGTGAATCACAGAAAAATGCCGATCCTCGGAAGTACGCCGATTTGGGGTTGTTCTGAGTTGCAACAACAATGAGACACCGGAGAATGAGAATTCAGCTATGTTCATGTTACTGTTTCACACTCGAAGTATTATCATTTTGAGAAAAAAAATCTTATTTCGTGAATACAACAAATGAGCTGCAATAAAATTGATCCCACTGTTTTTCTGTGATGGGTATTCATGTCCAAACTGTTCGCTTCTTGGAAAGGCAGACAAAGATGCAACCGCTCGAGATGCAGCAATACATCAGCTGTTCGGGACATGTAAAAATCGAAAGCCTTATCACCCACAAGTGATGCACTGCGACTTTCGCAAGTAGTGCTTTTATTAAAAATCATGGAGAGTGTAGATAGTTCTTAATTTCGCGAATATTTGTTGAATTCCGAAGAATAGATAAGTGTTTGTCGTCAAAGTGGAACATTTTCTGTTACATTCGCTCATGGAAAAAATACCCACAAGGCTTTTAAATCTTGAATTCAAGTCATGCCATCAGAAGTAGTGCTTTCGTTTTGAAAATCATGAAAGACGTGGATAATTTCTAATTTCCGTAACATTTAATAAATTAAAAAAAATAGATAAGTATTTGCCGTCAAAGCGAAACATTGTCTGTTGTATTCATTAATAGAAAAACTACCCGAAAAGCTTTTAAAGCTTAAATTCCAATCATTCAAGTCATTGAGTTGCATTTATTGAATTTAGTAAATAGATGAGCGTTTGTCGTCAAAGTATAATATTGTCTGTTGCATTTCTTGTCAGAAAAACTACTCAAAAAAATTTTGAAGCTTACATTCCAATCATGAACTCTCATCTATTTTTACAAATTCAACAAATATCACCAAATTAAGAATCATTCACACTTTTTATGATTTTCAAAAGAAGAAGCATTACTTCCGATGGCATGATTGAAATTTAGGTTTGGAAAGTTTTTTTGGGTAGCATCTCCATCATTAAATTCAACTGATAATGTTTTTCCTTGATGGTTTAAATCTCAAGACAAACTCACATCTATTTTTCAAAATCCAAAAAATATCACCGGAGTCAAGAACTATTCACGCTGTTCATGACTTTAAAAAAAGCACTCCTTCCGGTGGCATGATTGACAAAAGTCTGAGAAGCCGGAAAGTTTTTTTACACTTCCTTCATTCTTCAAAGAAGTGAATTATTTTCGTTCGGATTATTATTGACTCAAAAGGTCTTTCATCCATGTTTGTATGAAAGACTTTTCATTGAGGATTCGAATTTCAGTACAAGTTTTATTGACGCAGTCAGTGAAATCACTTTCACCGACTGAAGATTATTTATTATCTTTAGGTAAAATTTGACTGATTTTCAGTGAAATACCACCGATGGAAAATTCATTGTTTACTAAAGTAATACAGTTCTCGGAGCTTTAAGTTTTCTCGCTAGTTTTGTTGAAAAAAGTTTAACAGAATTTTTGTAAGAATGGACAAGGGTGACTTCTGGTGGTTGAAAAAGTGTAATGTTATTTTACGCCCATTGATAAATTTGCAAATAATAAGTTTGCAGGTTTTACCGAACTTTAAATTCGGAATGTTGGAGAGTGTTTTGTTATCTTAGACTTGTTAATGAATTGACAAAAAAGCAAGTTCGCTAAATTTTAAGAATGTTAAGTTTTTTTGGTAGATTTGTTACAACTTATATACTATAAACTCTGCGAAGAGGCAGATAGGGTCACTTTTGTTGTTAGAAAAGCTGTTTTGTTATTTTCATCTCTTTATTATATTATTTATTCTTGTCAGTTTTTTTCCAACTCATGTAACAGAAAGTCTGCGAAGAATTAAAAAAGGTGACTTTTGTTATTAGAAGAGGCATTTTGTTAGTTAAATCTTGCTAACAAATTTTTAAGAAGGAATGTTTTCGCAAGAGTTCAGTTTTTTGTTCGTTTTGTTACAAGTCATGTAACTGAAAGTCTGCGGTGAATCAGAAACAGTAACTTTTTTCGTTCCAAAATGTGTTTTTTTGCTCTAATCTTAACTGAATATTCCGGCCAAGTCTCATCTATACGACGCATTTGCACGAGACGACGTGAATAATTCTTTCTAGCAGGCTCATGCAGTTCTGTGACTATTGCCAATTTCTCACATTAATTCATCGTTGGCTCATTGTTTGTTCAACATTGCACAGACTTGATTCAACATGGCACAAAGTTGATTCAACATTGCACAAAGTCGTTTACTGGAAAACTATACCCTATATATGTAGTTGGGCAGAAAACAATTGTCGAGCGTCTCTTCAAATGTACACTGTCAGTTTTGTTCCATGTTTCTTCATGATATTTTACCTTACAGAACTGTATAAGCCTGCTAGAAAGAATTATCTACGTCGTCTCGTGCAAATGCGTGGTATAAATGAGAATTGGCAGGAATATTTGGTTAAAATGTCACCCTTTGCCTACGAAATAATAGCTACAAATATTTACTTACAGTTGTAGATATTTTCTCCAAGTACGCCTGGGCCGTTACTGTTAGAAGCAAGAGCGTACCAGATGTCACTTTAGCAATGCAATCTATACTAGTACAAAGTCATATTCCAAAAAATCTTACATACTGATAAAGAAAACGATTTCTATATTTCACATTTTTCAAAAATCTTATGCAACAATACGGCACGAGATTCTACTTAACGCATAGTAATATGAAGGCATCAATATGCGGACGATTCAATCGCACGCTGAAGAACAAGAAGCAGCCACAATTCAGCTTGAGATGCAACTAAAAGTGGATAGAAATCCTGACCAAAGTTGTCTCCAAGTACAACAATATCAAGCACCGAACATTGGGTATGATGTCGAGAGATGTCACTGATAAGGATAAAAAGGAGCTCATGCAGCACTTCAGTAAACAACGCAAATTACTCAACAGAAGGCCGAAGTTCAAAGTTGATTACAGAATTCGAGTAAGCATGTACAAGCACGTTTTCGAAAAAGGATATACACCCGTTTGGATGACAAAGATATTTACTGTGGATCGAGTTATGTCGACGAATCCAGTGACTTATGAGCTCAAGGACTATCAGAATCAACCTATTGCTGGTGGATTCTATGAACATGAACTTCTCAATGTCGAACACGCATACAATCACTTAATGGATAAAGTACTCCATAAACGTGGCAATAGACTGTTCATAAAGTGGTTAGGCTTTGATAGTTCACACAGCAGTCGGATAGATGAATCAGATATAAAATGGATGTTAAACCAACGTTGCATCGATGTTAAGCCAGCGTTGAATCGATGTTGAACCAAAGATGAACTAATCTTGCACAAGAAGATCTAGAAGTTCCAAATCATTTCCATTCAAAACTTCATCGACATCCTTTGCGATAATTTTATAATGTCCCCATGCGAGTGCGTCAGTGCTATTTGGAAGCGAGAATCGCTTATCATTATAAGGACTCAATGCAATTTCTTGTTGCCTAATCGTTTTGACGTTGCGTAGCCTTGATCTGATCATACATTGCGTTCTAGTTTAAATAACTAACTTTCGCAAACAATCAGTGTGATCGCTAAAGTTAATTCTATTCTTCACGATGCCTGATTCCACCCCTCTTACTTCTTTAACAAAATCTTCACCATTCATGCGGATACTATACATCACTCGACAGCAGCCAACGAATTCCGTAATTATTTTGCGATTACATTGATCTTTCATCAAACCCAAAACTTTCTTATTGGCTTTCGGTATTCCTAAAATTTGTCTCGAGGGTAGTCGGACGTGTCACACTTGTCAACATCTTTCTTTATTTCGGAGTGAATGTCTTCACATTTCACTTCATAAATCAAACTATCAGTATCTGTGTACAAGAGTTTACAATTGGAACCATATTTTTTACACATATTGCTGTAGTGATAGTCGTATATTACGATTTTGGACACATGCAGCACTTTCAGCCCCATAAATATTGGCTTATTAAATAAAATTTCTGTCTTTCTCAATTCTGTATTCAAGAGATGTTCACTGATAATGGCTCGGATGTAGAAGTTTGGTTGAGCTAAGAGGTTTTCTGGTCTATACTTAACGCAGATAATCTCCCCACTTTCGTTGAAAACTGTCACATATTTGTTGCTGGCAGTAGCATATCGGTTAGGGCATTGGCTCGCCCCACCACGTTCTCCTTGCTCGATCGTCAGCAACATGTGAATGTCATTGACATTGACAGAGTCCTCTTCAGATACTGATGGGTCATTCAGAGTACTGTAAGAAATTTTATTTGGTGAATGTCGATTTTTCTTTAACTTATCCCTCGAGTCCAGGTATTCATAAGGAAGAACACCCGACCTTGTGACAAGTTCAATTTTCTCCCTATCGGTGCCAGAAAATACTGAATTAACAATTTTGTACTCGAGGAGATATGACTCTAACTTTTCCAAAGAAAATCACATGAAACTAAACGAGTCTATAAATCGCAATTTCATCTGAGTATCTTGAACATATGTTGTAAAAGAGATATATTATTCTTTATTCACTGGCAAAACATTTACTTTACATTCAAACTGTGTAGCAATAAGACGGATGAGAAAGTGACCATCGTACCCACTCAAGTTGTGGAGTACAACAGGTGTGGTCTTGGTGTCCTTATTAGCTAGATTGCAGTGTTCATGTGCGGGACCTCGATAATTTCCAATGAGCTGACAGTGATCATGATCTTCTTCATCGGTGGATGTAGGGCCTTTTGACAGATGTGGCAAGTGGTAGCTTTAATGAAAGCTTCCTGTTACACCGGTGTCAGTTTCTGTATCGGTATTAAAGATGACAGTATCTTTTCACTGTTATCTGCAATCAGCAGCAACTCCAGAGCAAACCACTTTGATGGTTCCACACCTTCAGTGCAACAGTCGTAGAATGATAGTGCATCATTGAAACTGCACTCGAATAAGTATCCGATGTCAAAAACTTCATGGTCTTGGAAAACTTCTGTGTTCGATTTTCTTCGTTGGGCGTATTGGACTGGTTTTTATAACGACCTACAGTCTGCGTAGATGATGAAACGAACTTTCTCCGTATACTGAAATTTTTTGACTTAATGAAGTTCTTCCGAGTTTTGGCAGCACTACTATACAATAATTAACTTTTTAATATTTTCCAGTATGAGCAACCAACTTTTCCGTACTTCTAAAATAGTGTGGGCATCGATCGCAAAGTAGTTTTAAAATTTTTCCATTAGACAGTTTCCTGCTGACTGTTGTGAAAAGATCCTTTTTCCACACATAATGGAAGTTAAAAGACAACGGTCTGCTATCCTGTTCACTCTCTTATTCATTACTGCTGTCCTCGTTAACATACTCTCCCACAACTCTCAGAAGGTTCACGTGATGATCTCTTTTTCTGAAGTAAGATGAAGAAGGCCGACAAAGAACGTTTGCCCCTTCTTGATTAGGCCATATATCACCAGAGATGCCATTCTGTTTTTCAAACCTCAAAGCATTCTTTAATCGAGGTGGAAACCTCATGTCGAAGAAGCTCAATTCATCCTTATACTGTTGATAGCTGAAAAATATTGTTTTTCATCTAAGAAAAAAGGAGGAGGAACTCGTTTTCTCAATTTTTTCCTTTAATTATATGAGGCGTAAAAATAATAATAATGAATATTCCATAGTAAAGAATTAACCCAACCAAGAGAAAGCGTTAAATAAGTGCTGGTGTGAGTATTCTTATTCCGATTTGGATTAGTTAGGTGAATATTATCAACGAAACTACTATTCCGATTGGGAAATAATATTATAATGGGAATGGTGAATGCATTATGGCAAAAGTGAATTTTTCTTTTCAAATTGACATTTTTGACACCATCTCAATGGTATGAACATCTATGTTTTGGAATGGACACCTAGTGACATACCTCATTATGAAGTGAGACCTATCCTTCGAGATACACTACCTGACGCCCGTGCGTTCCACGTCAAAGAACTGGAAAAGGAAAGATAGTTGGACCATTTTGTGCAAATGTTCATGGTCTGGAAGATTTGGATTGTCTCTTGCTAAGAGGTTGTATAGCACAAAACTGCATCCATGTGCAATCATTAACCTCAGTGCTGGAATGGGAATTGTGTAGTTCGAAATGTTTTTGCCCTCGAGACTTGGTTCTTGACTCTTGAGCATTAGTCAACTATCAGACATTAAGCTGGAAGCACCATAGATAATGACGGCGATGATGTGATGAGTGTTGACACTCGGGATCCTCACTTGGACATCAAAACGCTTAAAGATTTTCAAAATCAATAAATTTTTTGATTAAGCATCAGTTAGCTTAGTATTACATGAATAGCTGACAGAAGAGTGCGGCTTGATTGTAATATCATTTACAGATAGCGCAACTAAGTAAATAGTAAACCTAACATTATTTCAAATTCAATTTCATCATATCATTTTTTATGCGCATACGTATAGCGTGTTTGAGGCGACTTTCTACTCCATTGAACGATGGGATTTTGTTTCTTGTAGCGATGTTTCTCGAAAAAAAATTTTTGACATTCACAGACATCGATGGGTTGATTTCTAATTACAATTTTCGTCAGCTATTATTGTTTATTTAAGTGGTGAACATAACCTGAGTTCAATTTTAAATTCAAATTTCGTGCTTTTGGTACCCGTACATTTCAATTTAAACACTATTCAATCAATAACATTTAATTAGTTGATTAGGTAAAATTCATGTTTTTAAACCTTCAACACAGAAACCCAACTCATTCCACAGTAAAGAAGGAAAGCATCGTTGGCAAGCATATTCTCTGTTCTTGTAAACCTATACAACAACAAGCCCATCATACACCAACACATCTTCGGGTAGCAAACTCTCTATTCTTGTGAAAGCCTGTAATGTAGCAGCCAGCCATACATGAAACCAAAGAAAGAAGCATCGATAAGTGTTACAGCTACTTTACTCTCATGAGTCTGAAATGCAACAACCCGTCTTACACCGGAGCATTGTTATGTAGCAGATTCTCTATTTTCATAAGCCTGCGATGCAGCAACCCGGCTCGCAACAAAAGAGAAATGTTTTTTGAGTGATTCGCGTATAAAAAATACGTTTTCAAATTAAACTAGGCGTCATTATTCATAAAGAAGGCAATAAATCATTTTTTTCTGCAAACTATATTACGCAGTAGCTTTGGGAGATGAGTAACAATTGCACATTGCGAAATATTCTATCAAATTTATTTACAAAGAAAACTTAATACTGTAACTCTCAAAGCCGTAAATGGCTCAAAACACCTGAGAATTAGCATGGACATGATTAAAAGTTGTTCTCGAAAAATTGAAATTTAACACTGATTTTGCCAATAAATATTTGTATTGGACTCATTTTTCAAATTCACTTTATACCTATAATATGTGATAGGCCATCTATTACCGGTAACAACTTGGACTTGTAGCGTCTTAGCATAGGTTGTCGGATTTCCGAAAAATGTCGAAAATTGTCGACTAAATTCTCCTTTTTGCGCGAGAGACTTTGGGAGATTATTATGATTGACTGCGTGAATGGCTCTAGTACTAGAAGTATCGAGATAACACGTCATACGTCGATTCATTCAGAAACTTTGGTGTAATGGTGAAACATCACGTTCAATAAGAAATTTCTAGAAGGCTCGACACATCGCTTATATCCCATCTAGGTAGAAATTCCAATTCGGTCAGTTGCAGGGACTCATCTCATTATATAAACCACGAATTCATTCCAGCTTTCCAAAGATTTCGATCACTTTGAGTATTTGATACGTATAAGTTGAATTTTCCGCCATCTAATGCTGTTATCGACAAGTTATAATTTAGCTCGGATGCAAACCATTATCGAGAGTCGGGAACTTGGGACAGGTATAAGACATACTTTGTCATGCTAGGATAAGCTTTTGAATAAACCAAAAATTAAAATTAATAGACATCGAAGAGTCTGGAAGGTTTAAATAAAAAAATAGCACATTAGCATCCCTAAAAGGTTCGACATCTAGAAGGTTAGATTTATAGAAAATTCGATTTCTAGAAGATACAAGTTACGAGGGAAGTTCAGCGAAAAGGTAGAGGTGGGTATTTGCTCAGTCGATAAGACAGGGACCATTCATATTTATCGAAGCAAGATTTTCTGTCAGTTTCCTACCTCACCGACTGTCGGCAGAGCAGTTGTCTGTCAGTTATAGACAGCGAAAGTTCCGCTATCTTTCGGTGGCTGCTGGAACTACGTAACTGTCCCAAAATGATCAATTTTATCACTTAATCTTCTTATTTTCGGCTACCTAAAATTCGAATTTTACAATCTCTTTTAAATTTCTCCAAATCGCAGATTCTATGCTCTTTTATTTGTAGGTGTTATGTCTTTGACATTTTTGTTGAAAATTCATATTCCTGCGATGAAAATTAAACACTTTTGTAGAAAATTGAAAAATGTGATTGTGATCTTTCTCTTGACTGAACATTCTTTTTGGTTGGAGGATCGTCTATTTGGTTCAAGGATTTGTCTTTTAAGGTGGAGATTTTAGTTTTCTTTGGTCAAAAATAAAACTGCGATGTTGAAAATTCAACGGGTTTTTAGGAAATGAAACAGTTTGGTGTGAATTCTTTTTCTTTCTTGGTTAAAAATTCAACAATTTGCTTAAAATTCTTTTTTTTATGGTTAGAATCTTCTTCTCTCCCGGTAGAAATTTCGTTTTTTTTTTATAAAAAATACAACCACTTTGGTGAAAAATCTTTCTTGGTTAAAAGTGCAACTGTTTACTTCAGAATTATTCTGCTTGGTTGAGAATTCAACTATTTGGTTGAAAATTTGTCTTTTTGGATTAAAATTCATCTAATTGTTTGAAAACGTATGTTTTCATTCAAAATTCATATTTCTGGGCTAAAAATTAAACTCTATTGTAAAAACTTGAACAATTTAATTGAATTTTTTTTTGTCGACTCATCATTCCTTCTTGGTAAAAACTTCAACACTTTTATTGCAAATTCGTCTTTTTCGTTTGAATTTCCTTCTCTTCTGGTAGAAATTTCCTAGCATTACATAAATTTCCTAAGTAACATTTTTGTTAAAAATTCATATTCTTGTGTTGAAAATTCAACTGTTTTGTAGAAAATTGAACAATTTGGTTGAAATTTTTTTTCTTTTTTGTTTAAAAATGCAACTGTTTGGTTGAGAATGAGCATTCTGGTTAATAATTCATATTTTTGTGTTGAAAATTAAATTATTCCGTAGGAGATTGAAGAATTTGAGTATAATGTTTTTCTTGTCTCAACATTTTTTCTTGGTTAAAAATTCAACACTTTCGTTCAAAATTTGTCTATTTGGTCTGAGAATTCCTCGCTAATGGTAGCAATTTTATTCTTTTAAGTCGAAAATGGAACTGCTAAGTTAAAAATAATTCTGTTTTGGTCGAGGATTCAACTATTATGTTAGAAATTTAACACTTTTGTTCAAGAATCGTCTTTTTGGTTTGAATTTTCTTCTCTTCTGATAGAAATTTCCTTTTTTCTTCGGGTAAAAAATACAACGAAATTGGTAAAAGAATTAATATCATTTAGTTAAAAATTCAACTGTTGGGTGGTAAACTAATCTGTTTTGGTTCATTAGGGATTCCACTATTTCCTTGAAAATCCGTTCTTTTTGGGATGAACATTCAACTTCTTGTTTGAAAAGTAACATTTTTGTAAAAAATTAATATTTTTTGTTTGAAAATTCAACTTTTTTGTAGAAAATTCAACAATTTGGTTGCAATTTTTTTCTCTCTTGGTTAAGAATGCAACTGTTTTGTTAAAAATGAACATTTTTCTTGATAATTCATATTCCTGTGTTGAAAATTAAATTATTCTTCATAAAATTGTACAATTTGATCATAATTTTTTTCCTTGACACAACATCATTTCTCGGTTCAAAATTCAACACTATTACTGCAAATTCGTCTTTTTGACTTGAATTTATATCTCTTCTGGTAGAAGTTTCCTCTTTTTTTGGGTAAAAAACACAATCATTTTGGTAAAAAAATTAATGTTTTACGTTCTCATCAGAGAAGATATTAAATTTGTGTAAAATTTGACCCTCTCCCCCGATTTTGTCAAATGTCCACGTTTTGAGATCCTCTGAACCCGAAAAACAGGTTTTTACGAATGTGCCTGTCTGTATACGTATGTGTTTGTGTTTAATAGATTATACAACGGATTCACTGAATTTCTTTATTTTTACACAAAACAGACATTTTACAAAAGATTAAAATGAACAAGCCATATTTCCTTTTCCTTTCACGGAGAACTAGTGACGTTTTTACATTTCTTTATAGCGCCCTCTGTCGTTCGTTTTCTTAAGCTTAGAATTCAAATATTAGGAATTAGAATAAGGTATCAACAGTATGTATGTATGTGTGTGTGTTTATGTATGTGTGTATGTACATATGTAATTCTGTGAACACGATAACTTTTGAAACAATCAATCTATTGTATTGGCCTTTGGTGCACTCTTCTAGTGTCGAAAACTGAAGGTCAAGTTCGTGAGCAAGCCATTTTAGATGAAAATTAGAAAAGCTGAAACATTCTAAAAATTTTTGAGACCATTTTCTTTGAGATTCAAAAATTATATGTAATGCTATTCGTAGTACCCAGAAAGTCGAACAATTTAACCTCATGACTTTTTTCGATAAATAGAAATTATAAGAGTTATAGCATTTTCAAAATTCAAAAAAAGGAACGAAAATGAAAATTTCAAGCCAAACAATGCGTGATATGGAAAAATGTCCGGAGGAGAAAAACGTTGCTTCTTGATAGCCCTACAAGATTATCATAACAACTTTTTGAATTTCCTCAAAAAATCCAAAATTCAAATTTTTGGCCAAATAACGCGAGATACGAAAAAAAGTTAAGATATCAAAATTGTTACTTTTACGAAGACCCACAAGCTTTCTCCCAAACATTTTTTGGTAGGGGCTATAGTTTGTTTTTTGAGTATGGAAAATGATATTGGAATATTTTAATTTGAATTTTTGAGCCAAACGACGCGAGAGAAGAGAGAAAGTCAGAAGAGTAGAATTTGTGCTTTTAAAAAGTGAAATAAAATTACAGATAAACATTTCCTCATGAATCAATCGTGAACATCAAGATAATTTTTTATTTGTATATATTATACGGTGAGCGCAGAAAATTGAGCGCGAAGCGCGAATATTATGATGAGAATGTATTCCTTAAGGCCGACAGAGCCTTAAGTAAATAAATTTACTTCTTCATTTGAAATCAAAAACAAATTTAGGAATTTGTACGTGAAGAAAATATAACACCGAGCGCGAAGCGCGACGACCGAATCGCGCAGATTTTTTTCAATAAAACTAGTTTTTCAAGAAGTTCATCATTCAAACGTTATCTTTTTACAACCAGAATGCATCCATCTATGGCTCAATAAACAAGTCACTGCGTAAAGGATGGTGTTAAAAAACCCACAATTTTGTATCATTGCCTCTGAAGAGTGTTTTTTTTAAACCACTTAAAATTTTTAAACTCCTCTTTTTAGTGAAAACTTTTATTTTATGAGTTTTAAAACATATGTTGCACAAGTGCAAAAATTATAGTAAATTCTTTTTGTATACTGTATTTGTCTAAAAAACACAATAAAAACTGTAAACATAGTTTAAGTTCAAATTATAATTCTTTGAAGTTGACGCGAATGAAATATTCTTCAATTGTCGTATTTTTTTTGATTATTTGAAAAAAATGTATCCATGCGGAGGGCTATACTGATCCTTTGGATTAAATAGATTCTTTTTTTTTTAATACTAGAATTATTTTTTAAAAACTGGAAACATCCATTTCCTCATTTCAAGTAGCTTAATTGATTTCAAGTACTGTAAAAATTAAATAAAATTTTCTTTTTCAGTACAAAAAAAGTATAAAAAATGCCAAGTTTGAAATTTCAATCAAAAGAAGCAGAATATATCAATCAATTTAACTAAAAATGAAATCTTGAGGAAAAAAGCATTAATGAACACGTAGTTAATAAATTAGAGTTCGAAAATAAAGTTGGTTATTCTGTAGAAAGTGGTAACGACTAATGAAGAGGTAAGATCAGTCGAAGAGTCACGGATGTTAGCTCAAGAGATTTGCGCATTCTATATGAAATCACTGGGTATCGTGAAATCGACAAATAAAATTAATGCGCCGCCGATAAATGAATCGCGATTGGCGGATGGCCTCCTCCTCTCGTGGCTGGCTCTAAATTCGGAACGGGTGATTTAAGTTTCCGCCCAAGTATTTATAAAGCCGCTTTATCTCAGGCTGTGCTGCCACGAATCATGGTAATTGACTTCAGGATTGACGTGCGCCATTTTTTAATTACTATTTCAACCAAATACTACAAGTCTCATTTTCATTACTTACTTTCTGACGTTCTTGCATTCATAAAATCAAATAAATCCTCTCATTTAAGAGATTTTCAATTTTTCAATTTCTGGTAGTTGAGTTAAATCTATCAATTACATAATTATAGACATTTTATAGCTAGAAGTAACTTCAGGTGCACTTTCGAAAAACGCAAACCTCCGATTAATTTGAAACTCCGTATACCTATATATTTTGACGCACTGATCAGCGTATGATAGTGAATACCCGCAAATTTGATTTTCAAGTCGAAACCCCAAAAAAAAGCTATAAGAATTTCATGTTTCTTTTTTATTATTTCAGTAAATAACTAAAATTTACGAAAAAGCTTCAAACATAAGTTATAGATCTTTTGGAAATACATCTTTTATGTGAAATACAATTTTTCTAAAAAACCATTATTTTTCGAGAAAAGAAGGAACATGTTGGTACAAAGTGTAGCATTGCTTGGAAGTTGTGGCACTCTTGTAAATGGTCACAAAAAAAAATTACGTCACATCCCTATCCCTTTCCAACGTCAAGTGAGGGGCGGAAAGGCATTCCTGTGACTGGTCACATAACTAATATAGGTCACACCCCTAGTCCTTTCCAATGTCTTGTGGGGGCGGGAAGGCGCCCCTGTCACTAGTCACAGAAAGAATGTAGGTCACATACTTTCCCCTTTCCAACGTCTCATGGGGGGGGGAAGAACCCCCGTGACTAATC
>JAUMHM010026285.1:0-16436 GCA_032362435.1 Melikaiella ostensackeni
CGGTTTCTTAGGGCAGTTTAACTTTCTTTCCAGTTTCTTGGGGCAGATTAGCCTCTTAGACCTTTTTGTTTTCAAAATATTTTTATGTTTCAATTCGAATTAAATTCTACATGCTACAATTATAACCCCTTTCCAACTTTCCCTTACGCTGGGCGAGAGACGAGGGGACTCGCGACAATAAAGCACCATGGTTTGTGAGCGGCGAGGGGACTCATGATAATAAAGCAGTTTTTCCCGCTACGCTAATATTTTAAATATATATTTTTGAATTTAAACTTCCGAATCAGAAAAACTTCTGTCTTAAGTCCTCAAACATTAGGCTGTTTTAGAAATACGCATTCAAAACTATAATTTAGGACTTTAATTCTAAATACTCCGAAGATGATAAATATATTAATAATAATTATCTTATCATGTAGTATCATGTGACTTTCAAAGTGGTTGGATAGATTTTTTTACTTAAATGTTTGAATTTCGAAAAATATAATTGAAAATTGTTTATTTATAAATGATTTGAATTCACTTGAAGCAAAAGAAATTTTTTTGGGTTTGAGTAGCAAAAAGTTTTAATATCACAATTTTTCGCGACTGAATTTTTTTTTGGTTTTGAACGAAGTTCGGATTTGTTTAGGTTTAAAGGTTCTCGAGTACAAATTTTTCTCATTTTTAATGTTAGCCATTTAAAACTACTTTTCATTTCGAACGTTTTTCTAAAAACATTCAATTTTCGAGGTTTATAATTGAAAATTCTGACATTTTGAACAGTGAAAATAAAAGTGACTTTATTTTTTTGATTTTAGAAAAATTTAGCTAATCAATTTTTATTTTGAATCATAATTTTTTCAATTAAATAAAAATTTAGTTTTCTTGGATATCAGAAGCTTTGACTTTATAACAATCAATTTAGTTTTCAGTTTCAAATCGTCAAATTTTAATCGTTTCCAATTTGAATTTATCAAAATTGAAAACTTCTCAATTTTGAATTATTCAATTCTGAATGCTTTTAATTAAAAATAATGAAATTTCCATTTCTTCGAATTTCAAATGATCTATTTTTCAAGATTCTAATGGGAAAAGTTTCAATTCTCAACGTTTTAAAATTGTCCTATTTTCGAAATTTTAATCTTGAATCATTCAGTTTCGAGATTCTTGAATTCAGAATAAAATCGTTCAATTTTGAGTGCTTTGAATTGGAAATGATACAATTTCAACTCCTGCCTAATGAAATTTTCCAAATTTCAGTTTGCATTTTCTGAATTTTGAAAGTCTCTGTTTTAAAATTTTGCAATTCATAAATATTCAATTTTAAGCGCTTTTATTTAGAAATGATACAAGTTCAATTCCTTTTCATTCCATTCGAAATATTGTCCCTTTTTTCAAAATTTTATTGGATTCAAAATATCTTGAATTGGAACGTTTTCAATTCAAAATCGTTTAATACATTTCTTTTTTTTAATTTTCAAAAGCTTTCAATTCGAAATTATCAAAAGAACAAATTTAATGATGGTCTAACCGGGGTCTTCTTGACTGAGAAACTAAGTTAAACGAATTTAAATTCAGAGATAGCTTATCTGAACGATTCTATATTTTGACGAAGGATCAACATTCGCTTGTTAGTTAAAGAAAAATAATCATTATACTTACCAATATAATTGAAGAACAGCATGAAGATGACAGAAGTACAAAAAAATGACCTCATTTTTCAGGTACGGATAAAGCTGACTCTTTTAGAAATTCTTGAAAGGTAAAAGAAATCTGCGCGTGAGTATATATATACTAGCTATTTAATGTATATGTAGAGCATGGAATGGTAACATAGATTATGATATTTGCACCTGCTAACATTGTATTTCTTCACCTTGAAATTTTAATTGGCCTTCTTAGATTATTGATATTATATGTAACATATGTACATATATTCGGTGACGACTTTGCATACACTTTTAACTGGCACCTTCATTAAAATTTAGACATTAGTTATTGGTGTATTTAGAATAATGTTCTTTATAATATCAAAATTGACAAACCATTCAATAATTTAGAAGCAATCTAAAATTTAAATAACGAGTAAATAATGGTTTACTTGAATTTCTGTCAATGAAGAAGTGGAATAATCGCCAGACTGCACGAAGGTTGAGCTAAAATTTTCATGCTCAAAGTGTAATGTTTTAAATATTCAAATGAAAAAGGAAATTTATTTACTTAAGGCTTTATCGGTTTTAGGGAATACATCTCATCATAATATTCGCGCTCGATTTTCTGCGCTCACGGTATAATATATACAAAGAAGAAGTTAAAAAGACGATTAAAAAATTATCTTGATGATTGACGATCGGTTCTATAAAGGAATGTTCAACGGCAATTTTATTTTACTTTTCAAAAGCACAAATTCTACAATTATGTAGGGCTTTCAAAAAGCAACGTTCTTCTTCTCTCGACTTTTTTCAGATCGTGCATTATTTGACATAAAATTTTCATTCTCGATTCTCTTTCTGAATTTTGTAAATGTTATAACTCTCATAGTTTTCTTTTTATCAAAAAGTCTCAAGGATAAATTGTTCGACTTTCTGAGTTCTACAAACAGCCGTACATATAATTTTCAAATCTTGAAAACAATAGCCTCAACAATTTTGAAAGTGCTCTAACTTTTTGAATTTTTACCCAAATAGGCTGGTTCTCAAACTCGTGCTTCCTTTTTAGGCCTTAAAATAGTGTGCCAAAGGGAAATCCAATCGGACAATTCCTTCGAAAGTCATTGTGTTCACACACGACGACAACGACGACAGACAAACATGGAAGTAAAATCCATTTTTTCTCAATCAGTGAGTCCGAAAACGTCGAGATTCGATGAAATCCGCGAAAGTCAATTTTTACATAAAATCAATACCTTCTCATTGAGATTAGAATGTAATGAATTTGAGTCATGACCGAACCGCCTAAAAGAAATCGAATATATTTCATGAAAAAGTACAGTCAGACTCTCTGAAATATAAATAAAGGAAATACAGAAGCCATCATTTTTAAAAATATATTACTATCATTTTAAAGAAATTATTTATTGAGGCGCAACACTTTCATATATTAACATCATCGTTTGAGAACCGAAAAAATCATACATGAGTAGTAGCATAAGAATTTTGAAATATTGTATGAAAGTATTTTATTTTATTTAATGGTTAAACAATAGAAATATGTTTCGATGGCCCAGAATGGAAGAGTTTCATCTTAGTTTTCGACAACTTTTCAGCAGAAGTTATTGAAAAATGAATTGTTCGATCATGAAAGGATTAAAGGATACTGAGAAGAAACTATTTAAAAATCTATTTCCGAAAATAATAACCAAGGTATCAACGAAAGATTAAAGCCTGAAAAAGTTACCGGTGCTTTATATTCAATTATTGAATTTCAGGATGGAATCATTCAACTTAAAAGTACTAAGGACACTTTTCGTTCTTTAGGAATATTGCGAGATAGTATGAAGTTGGATTTTTTTTTCAGTTGAGACACTGAGAATGACAACTAGGTAAAGCTCACTTTTTTCGAAAATAATTTTTTTTTGCAGTTTCAAGTACTTCAAGTTACCATCTAGCGAAAAATGTCCGAATAATGTGAAAAAAAATCATTTTGCTAAAAAACGTAAGTATAGTTGAGGTGGTTGTAGAGAAATGAGTATGACAACTGGGTAAAGCCCAACGATGACGCAGCGCATGCTCAATGCGCTTAGTACAGTAGTAAATACAGCTGGTGTCCGGTGTCGTTGTTTGGTTTTATATTTATAATGTAAAATATGTAAACTGTGTTAACGGTAAGTTTACTTTAATTCTTTTACATTGAGAATCGAAATTCAAATTTTCAATAAAATTATAAAATCCTCAACATATTAATATTCATGTTTGCCCGAAGTGTATCCATGAGATTCATGACAAACGAAGAGGTTATGCTATTAAGAAATCGTATTTTATTATAGTATTTCATGATTTATAGCATGCAGATCTTAATTTTATGATTATTGCATGGATTTTTCTTAGAAAATGGATCTTGCGGAAAAGTGAAGTACGCGTGAATAATCAAGTCAACGATCAGAAAATCGTGATCCCGTTCAATCTACAGATCGAAGTGAGGTTAGCGAAACGGCTAGTGCTATGACTTTATCACTCACTAAAACTAAAGAAAGGAAAAAAGGCCCCTTTTATGGAAACAGAACGTGAGGAAGGTTGGGCGAAATTCGGGGGAAGCCTATATAAGTCGGAGGTAAAAGCAGTAAGTGCACGTGCTCTGATAGATTCATGCAACTGCAATCGTGGCCAGTTTTCTGACGAACAGAAATTTCGAGTTCTTCAGACGTTCAACAATCTAAAAGAGAAAAATGTACAAGATGCTCATTTTTTGGACTGATTTCTGTATAGAAAATTGGAAGGTGAAAAGCTCAGTTATTATATTCATATTAAGCTCCAAAAATAGCTTTGCTCCGTTTCTTCTAGTAAAAAATTTAGAATATCATTTCTTTGTAATGGAATAAAAATTTTTGAAACAGAGTGTTTGATTTGTTTACAGAGGGCGACTAGATACGATGGAACGTGGAAGTATGGATGAAAATAATGGGTGTCAGTTAAGTAAAGAACTCATTAAATTCTCCAGAATGACAGTGTCATTTAAATACAGACTTAACGTTGAAGGCATTGAATATAAGGTCTGTTAAAAAGCTTTCGCTGAACTTTATGGAGTCAAGAAGTTTCACATTATACCTGATAAAAGACAAAAAAAAGTTCTTTATCTGCGGATCTAAACACACACAAAATGCATCAGCTTTATTCAGAAAAATATAAAGCTAATGTTTTTCAGAAAATGAAAGATGGTATTACAGTCAATCCTGTGACTTCTTCTGAATATTATTTGTATATTTTCAATACGAAATTTAATCTATTGTTTTGAAAACTCAGAACCGACACTTGTTCTAAGTGCGACAAACTTAAAAATAAACTATCTTCGTGTAAAGATTCGGAGGAAAAGCTGCGCCTAGAGAAAGAACATGCTGCTCATTCAAAAGTTGATGATGCATTTTATGAGGATTTAAGAAATACTAACGATCTGTTTTGATTATCAACAAAATTTGCCTATTCCACAGATAACTGTCGAAGACATGTATTATGGTAGGAAAATTTGGGTTCACAACTTCTGCGTTTATTCCGGGACGACTAATGAAAGTTACATGTACATGTATGATGAACAAACTGCGAAAAAAGGCTCATGTGATGTCACATCGTTGTTGAAGTTGTTTCTTGATGATTTGCATCCGTCGGTTGAAACGCTTTATATTTTCAGTGATAATTGCCCAGGACAGAAGAATTCTGTCGTACTACAGTTTTTGGCTGCTTTTGCGAGCAAACTTGAAATCATGATTATTCATCGATTCCTAGAGCGTGGTCATTCTTTTTTGCTTTGCCACAGGAAATTTGCTTTAAATGAAAAAGAGAAGAAAAAGATCTCGCAACTTTACGTACTAAACGAATGGTATAATCATGTTCAGAATTTTTCAAGGGCATTCAAAGTTATTTGCGTTACACAAGATATGATTAAAGATTATAGAGAGTACATGAAGCCATTTTTCAAGCAAACTTTGCGAATCAGTGATAGTGTATTCACTATCTCTAAATATAAGACATTGAAAGACGCAGATGATGAGTCCTGCGTTAGCGATAGCGAAGGTAGTGATGAGGATTAAACTTATCTATATTTTCTACCAAGCGTCGTCTTTTTTGAATAATAAAACTTTATTCACAAATACTTTTGCAGTTTTTTTTATAGAAATGTATGGAAAAAACTTTCCAAATAATTGAGAATGAGAACTAGGTAAAGCCCATTTCATTTATCCTCCCTATTACCCAGAAGTAATGAAGAGGATTAAACTTATGTTTTCTGTCACGTGTGGTATTTTTTTATAATTAGAAATAATTTTTTTTACTTTTGAGGTTTGTTATGCATTTAAGACATGAAAAAATGCATTTTAAAATAATTGCGAATGACAACTAGGTGAGTCCCATTTCGTTTGCCCCCCACTACTGTGAAAAATTTTTGTTTACTCTTTGAATATATCGAAAGTATAGCTTGCAAGGACCATTAGCTTCCATAATTTTCTCAGAATTTTCTATTCTTAATCCCATTTCAGAAAACTTTTTTTCTCCTCTAAAATTTCATTTTTGGGCCTTACCTAGTTGTCATTCTAAGTGTTTCAATTGTTATTTGAAAAATAGATTTAAACTCTCAGAGCGTTGCCGAATTTAAATACATACGAGTATATACCTCCGTAAATAAAGGGTCAGAGTATTTCCCTGAGATTTGAAAGTGTTTTGAATTTCTTTATTTTGTTCTGAAAATGATAGATTTTATCGTATTCTAGTGCGTGAATCACGTTAAACTTGGCGATATTCGTCATTTTCTCATTTCTATGTATTAAATGATCCAAATGTTACAAACTGCGCTGAATGAAACCATTTATTCTCAAAAAAATTTTAATTGGAAATTTTTTATTTTACATATTTAGATATCATATTAGGTGTGATCAGTGAGTGAACTACATATCTCACATGTTGTGAAAGTATGTTTATACATATGCATTATCCGATAAGAGTGCTATATAATAGCTCAAGACGCAAACAATGTGTTACTGGGTAATTAATTATTCTCACTTTTCAGTTCCTGAAGCAGTTAGCTTGTTTAACAATCGTAAATAATTACCATCTTGATCTTCATAATATGGGCTGTTTTACTACAATGTTTCATACATGTGCAATTGATATTTATATTTCAATCGTTATCGTATAATTCCAATTCAAGATGTGTGAAGATAAATTTAGAAAATTTGAATTCGTGAAAAGAATCGAGATTAAAGTGTCTAAATTTCAAAGAAATCAAAATTTAGGAAGTCGAAAGATAGACGAATTTTAAATTATATGGTTATTAAGAGATCGAAAATTTTCTTCTTTCTCGTGAAATTGAAAAACGTCTCTCATTCTGTACTTGGTGTATTTTTGAGCTTTATATTTTAGAGATTGTGGCAGCTGTGATTCTTGAAAGTAAAAAAGTTACCTTCCCCCCAATCTTTAAGTTGCAATGGTTTTTTTGTTGTTGAGTAACTTGTGGAAGAATAGCAACTGTCAAATGGCTCTCACCTCGATTCCATAAAGTTGAAATTCACGGAATTATTTTATTTGTTTATGAGAATAAAACGTACATTTTTAACGAAAAACATGAAATTTCGACGAAGAGACATGAATTTTAGAATCCAAAATACAAATTTTCAGCAAAAGAGTTGAATTTTCAACCAAGAAAGATTTTTTAGTCAATAAAGAGAAAAAATTCGTCCAAAATGTTCCATTTCTAAGCCAAAAGGACAAACTTTCTACAAAGCAGTTGTATTTTCAACTCGAAAATATGAATGTCAAGCCAAGAAGATTAATTTTTGAACAAAAAGATAAATTTTCAACGAAATTCATAAATTTTCAACGACAGAGATTAATTTTCGACCCAAAAGGACGAATTTTCAATCAAATACATCAATTATAATTCAAATAGTTGAATTAAACCAAATAACATGAATTTTCAACAAAACTGTTGAATCCTCAACCAAAACAGATTAATTTTTAACCGAGCAGTTGCATTTTTCACGGAAAAAGATGAAATTTCTACTGAAGGAGATGAATTTTTAAACCAAAAAGAGGAATTTTCAAAAAAAAGAGTTAAATGTTCAACTAAGAGAGATTTTTCGGCCAATATAGAAAAAAAATGTCATCCAAAATGTTTAATTTTCAAGCCGAAATACGAATTTTCTACAAAACAGTTGTATTTTCAGCCCAAAAATATGAATGTTCAACCAAGAAGATTTAATTAATTTCCTACGAAAAAAGATGCATTTTCAATAAAATACATCAATTATCAACTGAGAAGATTAATTTACTACCCAAAAAGACGAATTATCATTAGAATGCATGAATTTTCTATCAAGTAGTTAACTTTTCAACTGAAAAAGATTATTTTTCAACCAAAAACATGAAATTTTGACCAAAAATCGTCGAATTTTTTTACCTAGAACATTAATTTTCAATCCAGAAAGACGAATTATTATTAAAATACATAAATTTTTTTCCGAATAGTTGAATTTTTAACTAAAAAAAATTAAATCTCAACCAAAAACGAAATAGTTAAATTTTCAGTAAAAAAGTTAATTTTCAATGAAATAAATGAATTTTCAATAAAACAATGAAGATTTCAACCAAAAAGATTAATTTTTAAATTGAATGATGAATTTTCAATTAAAAAATGAATCCTTTACAAAATAGTTCCACTTTCAACTAAAAGAGATAAACTTTCAACAAAATATATAAATTTTCCAATGAATAATTGAATTCTAAACTGAAAAAAGATTTCAATAAAAAAAATAATTTTCAATGAAATAGATCAATTTTCAACCAAAGAAATGAACTTTCAACTGAAATAATGACTCTTCAACCAAAAAATGTTTTCATTTTAAAACTAAAACAGTTGAATTCAACCAATAAAGACAAATTTCCAACAGAATACATAAATTCATCAACCAGGTAGTTAAATTTTCAATCAAGAAGAATACATTTTTACCAAGAAGACGAATTTCCAACAAAAGAACTAATTTTTAACTTTCAACGAAGTAGTTGAATTCTCTAGCAAAATAGATGAATTCTCAGCAAAAAACATAATAGTTGATACTTCAACAATTTTTTTTTTTAACTAGAACAGTTGAATTCGTCCAAAAAGACGAATCCTCAACATAATAGTTGGATCCGTAACTGGAACAGATTAATTTGCAGCCAAACAGTTGCATTTTTAACCAAAAAGATTAAGTCTCTAACAGAAAATATGAATTTTCAACGAAATGCATTAAGTTTGAACCAAATAGTTGAATTTCAAACCAAGAAGATTGTGTTTCTACCAAAAGGACAAATTTTCAGCAAAAGACATGAATTTTCAATAGAATAATTGAACTTTCTATCAAAAAATATACATTTTTGACAAAAAGAAACAAATTTTCAAAAAAACAGTTGAATTTTTAACCAAAGGAATCAACTTTCAACTAAAATGATGAATCCTCGACCAAAAAAATAATTTTTCAACAAATAAGTTCAACTTTCAACCAAGTATTTGAATTTTCCACTAATTTAGTTCAATAATTTTCTACCAAACACTTGCATTTCTGTACAAAAAGGATAAAATTTCTACCAAAATAGACGAATTTTCAAACTAAAATTCATAATTGTATATTATTATATTATAATAACCAGAAATATAGTAGTAGACTTTTCAACCAAAAGGAATGAACTTTTAACAGAAATAGATGGATTTTCTTAATGAGTTCTATCAATTCAGTTCGCATTTGAGTTGAAAACAATAAAAATGGCAGAGGAGGGGAATAGAGGAAATACTGTGAAGCCTGCGATAAGCAAATAGGAATTTTTATAATTTATGGGCTAAAGTATAATATTTCAAATGAACTTTGAATTTCGTTTCCTAAATTTATAAAATTTTAATAATATCTGGGGGGGGGGGGGTCGGAGCAAATCTTACAGTATCTTATATGGGGGCCGGGGGGGTTGCAAATTTTTAGAAAAAAACCTTACTTAATTTGTGAATAACCCATAAGCTCTCATTTACTAATTCATTGAAACATTTTTTTCACTATAAAGTAATTTATAGCTCGGCCTTTTTGTTAAAATAGGACAATACTTTGTACTATACGAACTGCTCTTTTTTTTTAAAGGGGCCTCCTAAAAAATTTTGCAACGGGGCCTCCACGTTTCTACTTACGCCACTGAATATATGATGTATGTTCATAAATAGATTATCAAATACTGAAAAGCAACTTTCTTCAAATCTATTTTCCAAAAGAATAACTAAGGGGGTTGACGAAAGATTGAAGCTGAAGAAGTTACCGGGGCTTTGTAATAATAAAACGACATAAAACATTCATATTATACAAAAATGTCAGTATTTCATTGATCAAATAGAAATTTTTGTTTAAACAAAAAAAGCTTTATGATAAATTATTGAATTCTAGAATACTGCTAATCAAATTAAAAGTACGATAAAACATTAGGATATGTGTCTTTCGCGCTCTGTTAGGTTTGATAAGGATAGTGTGAAGCTGTTTTCTTTCTTAACTGTTATTTGAAAAAATTAGATGTAAGCTCTTATCGCGTTGCTGGATTCAAATATATATGTTCATAAATGAAGGGCTAAAACGTTTAAATGTGGCAACGTCAAGCCAAATGAAACCCATTATTTCCAAAAAATGTTGAAGTGTAAATTGTTAATTTTTTATTTTCCATAGGAGTCAAATCTAGGATTAAGATTAGGCACTGTCTAAAAATAAATTTTCCGTAATTTTTCGGAATTTTCCGTAAGATTGACCGTTAAAGTATAGATCTGGGGCTAGTATTATGGAAATTTTCGTAATCCGAATGAGCTGCAAGTGGGTTAGATGTACGAAAAAATCCATAGTACACATAATATAAAGATATTTAACACATATAATAGATCATATAAAACAATATTATGGTGATAACATTTTATATTTGGAGAAAAGTGCGATGAAACCCTACAATTATTGGCCCTGGAATTACATATTGGTTTTCAATATATTTATCTTATCTAACTGGAAGTATTAGTTTTGATTGCCAGATATAGAAGCTCGAAGATGACGCCCCATAACGTGATTGATGAGGACATCGGCTATGAAATTTATGATGAAGAAAGAAGCCTGAATATAGAAATTCCAGCTGGTACTGAAGCTTCATGATTATTGCATAAATTTGGATGGAAATGATTCTGCAAAAAAAAAAGAAGTAGGTTAATATTCAGAACTTGCGCATCGCTTCTAAAATTTCAGTAGTATTCAAAATAATCGGGAGAACTGAGTGAAACCTTCAAAATAAAATGACTCCGTCAAGCGTAATCGAAGTCAAACGATTTTTGTAGAAAAAAGTAGCTTTTGACATAGTGAAAAAAGTGATTATGCGCAAAACTGACAATTTAAAGTAATGAAAAATGTTGGCTGTCTCAATTTCTCAAGATACTGCGATTGTTGGGATTGGCATAAACAAAGAAGCTCGTACATTTCTGGTTACTTATAAAAAATGTTACAGTTGTGCTTTTTTATAACAATTTGTTTATAACAATGAAATTTTTCATACTATATCAATTTTCGTTAATAGATTCGCACTCATGCATTCATGGAATATTTACACGAAATTGAATATGATGAAAATGTAAATATAATTTGACAAACCCAAACGAAAAGTTTCTATTTCAAGTTTCGCGAGAATTGTTACGTAACATGCAACAATACTAACAAAAAGTGAACATTCGCGGAGCACAGTAAAAATTCTTTCTTGAAAATTTGTTATTGAGATTGAAATAACAAAACACCTTTTCTAACAACAAAAGTCACCCTATTTGATCAAACATTCTTTCTTAAAAATTTATTAGCAAGTTTAAGATAACAAAAAACACTCCCTAAAAACAAAAATCACCTACTTCTATTTCTCGCAAAGTTTCTGATAGTAACAAAACTGACAAAAAAACTGAACTTCGCGAAAGACAGCAAAAATTCTTTCTCGAGAATTTATTAGCGAGATTAAAATAATGAAACACCTTTCATAACAACAAAAGTCATTTCTTTAGATTCTTCGCAGAGTGTCTGTAACATAACTTACAACATAGTTAACAAAAAACTAGACATTCGCGAAATCTTCCTTAAAAATTTATTAGCAAGATAAAAATAACAGAAGACCATTTCCAACAACAAAAGTCACACTTTTTGATTCTTCGCAGAGTTCATGTTACATAAGCTGTAGCAAACTAACAAAGAAGTCACCTTTGACTATTCTCATAGAGATTCTCTTAGGTTTATTGCAACAAAACTAGCAAAAAAACTTCAAACTCGGAGAACTGTATTATTCTAGTAAGAATTAAATTGCCCATCAGTGGTATTTCACTAAAAATCTGTCAGATTTTCCCTCAAGATAATCAATGAAATTCAGCCGGTAAGAGTGATTTCACTGACTGCGTCAGTAAAAATTGTAATGGAATTATAAAATGCACTGAACTAACCAACTTCTAGCTACTTCATCAGTGAAATCTCACTGATTTAAACATAGCGAGCATAGTTGAACACCTACAATTCAAATCCGCAACGAAAAATCTTTCAAACAAATAGGGAAAGAACTCAAATAATAATAATTAGATATACACTTAGGAATTAGGTGGAAGTACAATTTTTTTAAAAAGTACCGAAAAAGCTTTGAAAACATAAACTTCAATCATGCAACCGAATGTGATGCAGTATCCGAGGACAAGTTTCAATAATTTGTAACTTTGCTGACCTTCGGCCTTTTTTGAATAATTGATAAAACCTTGTCGTGAAACCTAGACCTTGCCTTTTGTATTTCTTAATGGCAAAACTACTTGAAAAATAATAAAAACTTGAATTCCAATCATGCCACCGGAAGTTGTACCATTTTTTGGAAAATGATGAAAATTGTAAATAATTTCTAACTTCAGTGACATTGATTTCATATATAAGTGTTTATCATCAAAGTGAAACATTGTCTGTTGTATTGCTCGATAGCAAAAATGCCCAACAATTTTTTTAAACTTGAGATTCCAATTATGCCACCGGAGGTAGTGCTTTTTTTGATAATCATGATGAGTATGAATGATTCTTAAATTCGGTGACACTTATTGATTTTCAAAAATAAGATAAGAGTTTGTCGTGAAAGTAAAGCATTATTTGTTGTATTTCATGGCGTAAAAACTAAGCGAAAAGATTTTGAATCTTGAATTCCAATCATGCCACAGGAAGTCGTGCTTTTTTTGAAAAATCATGAAAAGTGTAAATAATTTCTAAATTCAGTGACATGGACTTCACAAAAAAAATTAATTGTCTTTCATATTGTGTGTTGTATCACTTGATAGAAAAACTAATCAAAAAGTTTTCGAAACTTGAATTCCAATCATGCCACCGGAAGTAGTGCTTCTTTTTTTTGAATCATTAAAAGTGTGAATAATTCTTGACTTCGGTGACATTTGTTAAATATTGAAAAATGGATGAAAGTTCGTTGTCAGAAAAAAACTTGCCTATTGTATTCTGCGATGAAAAAAATATCGGAAAAAAATGCAAAGTATGAATTTGAATCACGCGGCCGAAAGTAGTGCCCTTCTTTGAAAATAAATGTCGATGAGAGTGATTTAAACAAAAATTTCAAATTTTTTTTCGGAATGTAACGTGATATAATTTTTGATAAGACGCTTATCTATGAAATCCAGTTCAAAAAATACAAAATTTATTATTAATTTTTAAATAATCAGTTGTCCCGGTACCCTTTCACGATTTCGTACGTGACCGTCATTCTGGACAAAATGTCAGCCTTGTCCAAGTTTTACCGTCACTCTTTCCAAGCGGCAGTAGAAGCCGGACAGGCATAAGGCGAACGTGAGCTGTAATTAAAATTATTATTATTATTATTATTCAATTTTGCGTCTTCTTGAAGCGCTTATAGTTAATTATTGTTTACGCGATTTATAATGAGCTGTGAATTGTATGCGGAAACAGTATATTATATGGCAGCTGCACGTCAAACTGCGTATTCTAGCCTATAAAATTTCATAAGGTAAATATCAATATGAATGGAACTCAAATTTTGGTGTAAATGGTTTATGATGTTAATTCTAGAAACAATTTTAATTTTCAGATGTAAATTTCAAACTGTTCAAAATGGCAGAAAATAAAAACCCAAAAGTAATCAATACTCAGCAAAAGCATAAACAAAGAAGTCATAAATGCTCAAAAGAGAAAAATGTTCGAGAACATTATACGAAAGAGGCTTTCCCAGCAGCCTTAAATGGAGTTGGAAAAGGTGAGACTATCAGGAAAATTACAGAAAGATTTAAAGTACCTAAGATTACGCTGTTCAATAAATCGAAAAATCACTTTCTGATTGGCTGTAGAAAAAGCCCACCTACGATACTCACAAGTGAAGAAGAAGATGAAATTGTTAAATGAATAAAAGGCTGTGCAGAGTTGGGATTTCCCGTTAATACAAAGCAACTTCTCGACTACGTTAAAGAATTTCTCACTGTAACCAAAAGGAAGAATCCTTTTAAAAATAACAGGCCTGGTAGGCACTGGTTAAAGGGATTTATGAGACGTCATCCTGATGTTTGAGAGAGTGAAAAATAATTGGCAGAATCAAGATCTTTTGGATATAGATCCTTCTTGTTACTACAACTGTGATGAATCTTCGTTTCAGCTATGTCCAGACAGTGGTGAAGTTTTAGGAGAAAAAGGTGCACCGACTGTTTATAGTGTTGGAAGGAACGATAAGGAATGTCTGACAGTTCTTGTTACAGCAAGTGCTTCAGGAGCAATGCCACCGCCAATGATTTTATTTGAGAGTAACACTGCTCCGAAAAAAGGACTAATATCCAAAATATCTACACCGTGGGGAGTTGGTTTAACTGAATGTGGATGGATGAAATCAGATAGTTTTTACTGTTATGTAGCTAATGTTTTTTTAAGTGGCTGAAAGAGAAGAATATTGAGTTTCCAGTTGTACTCGTATCATACTTGAACGGGCATTCATCGCACATCACTTTACCACTGTATGAATTTTGTAAAGAGAATAGAATTGTATTAGTGCCCTTATTTCCAGACTTTACACATTTTTTGCAACCGCTCGATATTGCATTTTTTCATCCTCTAAAGCACAAATACAAAGAAGTTCTTCTGAAATGGAGGATTGCAAATAATGTTGTCAATTCGAAAAAAGACATGTTTGCTCTCGTATTGCAAATGGCTCTTGCTAAAATGAATTTTTGTGACATCGTAATCAGTGAATTTAGAAGATGTGGGTTATGCCCATTTAATTCAGATGCTCCCAATTATAATCTTCTTGAAGAAAGGAAGGAAAGGAAAAAAAATTTAACAAATTGAAGCAGATGCTCCACTGAAAACTGAAAATTCCAGTGTCATCATCGAGCATTTGGATGAAAGTAAAGTTGCTTTACAATTTTTTGAAAATCATTTTATCGGCTCAAGTTTATTACAAGATTTTCAAGCAAGTGAGAATGAATTTGATAATGAACCACTAAATATTGGTAAAGAAGCTCTTTTCAGAATTCGGTGTGAATTCAAAAGAATAAGTGGTATTTCTGAGTAATTAAATATGAGCTTTCTGTGGTGTTTTGCTTTTTGTTTTGTGCTGTCTATATGTATGTATAAACACCTATATATAATTGTGTGTAAATCTGTAAGCGATGAATTATTTAGTAATAGTAATGTGTTTATGATTACTGCATAATAATCATTTAGGCCAAATCACAGGATCTGAAAAAAATGTAAATAGTTTAAATATTAGTAATAATGTATCCAAAAGTAGTGAATCAAACAACGATGAAGCTTTTACTCCAAATGAAACTACGAGTAGTTTTCCAAGTGATGACCTCAACAGTTCAATAGTTATTTTACTGCAATCCGAAGGCACGAGTCAGCCTTTTGCTACAAAACCAGTGCTCGACAACATGTTTATGGATTTATCTGAACCAGAAGATTAGTTATCATTTTTTTTTATTGAATTGCATGATTTTTTTACATTAAACAAGTACGTACTTGAGTGTCATATAATTTATTGTAGACGCCCGTACACTGAACTCTATGGATTGTCACATAGAAATGAGCAAAGATGTATCTTCGGAGGAGACCAATTTATTTATAGAAAATATTAGTGATACCAGGTCATCATTTTCTTCTGGAAACTGTGAACCAGTGACAGGAAAAAATTGATCCACAACAGATTTAGGAAGATCATCGAGCCTAGCAGGGTAGCGTAGGCCTTATTTTAATGTTACCATGGTGGAGTTATACCAAAATGAAAAATTTTTTTATTTTAAAAAGAAACCTAATTATAAATTTTGATGATTTTTCAAGGTATAATACTTACTTTTAAATAGAAAGATCAATTATTTCAATGAAAAATAAGGCATCCTGTTCAAGTTTTATGCGCAAAAGATTCACCTGCATATACCAAAAGAAGTTTTTTTACAGAAACTTTTGATGATCAAAATTGTTCATCAACGGCTAAATGCTCTGAACCAATGGTAACCAGTATACAGACGAATTTGAATACTCCTTCTCTTGGAAATTCATCGAGCAATTATACTAAATTTGATTTAGATCCGGAAGCTCAGGGTAATTACTTCTTCCACTCTCATATTACTATTTTTTATTGTGGATAGCTATATATATATTTAATTCCATTTTTAGACGCACGCTTGCAGATTGGGCGACTTATCGCCAATTGGGCGACTTGGAATAGGCTTGCGGCGACAAGGAATTTAAAAAGTCGCCGGGC
>JAUMHM010026351.1:0-16429 GCA_032362435.1 Melikaiella ostensackeni
AGAGCGTGTCATGCACATTCTGAGCACCTATGGCACATACTATCCAGGTGCCCCACTCACGCGGGAACGACGTATCTCCACAGGCATAATGCGGCCCTAAGAGTATTTTATTCCCATCTTTGTCGCTTTTATGGTGTTAACCGCGACCCTGCTCTGCCAAAAGCTCCCAGAGAGATAGAGTCAATTGTCCAGGAGGAGTTGTGCAAAATTTACTGGATGGACTCGATGTTTGCTACCAACTTCTCGGCTCCAGCCGACGCCAACATCACAGTCAAGAAGAACGAAAAGGGGGAGAGGTATTGAAACCTTACACGGGAGCTGCGAGGAGTGTACAAAGAATATTCGGCTAAAATGATTGTCCTTGTCATCGGTGCTCTCAGAGTTGTGGAACCATCTCTGGTTCGTAACCTCGAAGCCATACCCGCGTGCTAGAAAAATGCAAAAGCACTTGCGAAATGGTTGCAAAGATCTGTCATTTTTGGGTCGCTCCGTGTCCTTCGGACTCACGAGGGTTTTTCCGGCCCTTTATCGTGATTCCACCGTACAATGTGGCCACCCATCTCACGGTTGTGAGGCGTGGCCGTGGGTGTAATTTACCGCTGTTCCACTGTGAGCCGGTGTGCTAAAAATATAGCACAAATAACTACTTTGTATAACAATGAAATATACTGTTCTGAAAATATAGTGTAAAAATACACAGTAAGAAAATAGTAGGAAAATAAGTTTTTTGCTATATAATTAGCACAGTATTGTAACATGCAAGTTACATAAGTCCCCTGAACATCGACAACCAGTCATTCCGGAATGGTGGTGGGGCGGTGCAAAAAGCGCGTGCGCGACAATTTGTTTGTATTGTCAGCTGTTGTCTCTACAAGTTACCTTCGAGACCATAACCTCGAAACGGTTTTTTGTGTGCCGGAATTACTAAAAATAAAGGCAAAATGAAGTTAATGAAAAACAATAAATGAGAGACAGCATGCTAATTATCCTTAATTTCTAATTTTGCGTTTCGTATTTGCTAATTTTTGCCTTTATTTATCCTTTTTTGTTAAATTATACTAGAATTCAATGCATAGAAGAAAGGGACACACACATATATATATATATATATATATGCACCAACACATGGATGCTTCTATTTAACACGGAAATAAAATTAGTGTTGATTCTATTAACGACGTCGGAAGCTTCACAAGCTGCCCAGATTTCAAGGTTTTAATTGGAAACTCTGGTTTGTATTTCATGGGTGACGTCATCCTCTAACCCCATCCAGGGTTGTCGTTACCTTATTACATTAACATTCGAGAGAAATAAAAAAAGGGTTTTTTTCAGAAAATTAAACACAGATTTTTTTCATTAAGCCATAATTCAAGAACTGAAAATTTCATTATTCGTATAGCCAGTTAGCATAAATCACTTTTAACAAAATTAAGTTCCTTATAGTATACCGCCTGTCATGTTTCTAAAGAAGAATATGATATGGAACGATACAGATATTTATTTATGCTTACCCACTGGAACTTCTTATTCCACCACTGTACTGCGGAATCAGCAGAGAGAGAGAGAGAGAGAAAAAAAAAAGACTTCTCTCCGTATCTACTGACACAGAGCGGGCTGTTACTATTTATTTTTCGTCGAAAATTGGTATTTCGACTCTAGTCTTTTCTCTTTTACTCTTACTCAATCTCACTTCGACCCAATTTTTAAAAACTGGTCTGGTAGACACGATACGTACCGGTTCTGTTTTCAAAAATTAAATCCACTAAAAATCACAAAACTAAGTCTGGCAGCTACAATGCATACCAGATTCAGTTTGGTGTAATTGTACATGTTCTTCTGAAAATTTATCAGCGCTAGGCAGAGGCTACAATGCGCACTAGCGTAGTTAGTAGAGAGTGTTGTCGGAAGGAAAAACTTATTTTCACGACTTTATTTTTACGTCCAACGCGATTCTCGCCAAAAATCTACTCACGGTCCGCGTTCCAAACTTCAGACGGGCAGGGATTGCTTGGACGGTTTTCATTTATGTCTAAACTACTCCGCGTCGCCCGACAAACTGCGAATTTGAATAACCAATAATTTTTATGGAACACCTCATGAGTCCAGAAACTGAGATACTGTCAAGAGGGCTAGACTTGGCAAGAAAACAATTGCACTTCTATTTAAGCTTAATAAATGTAAAAAGACTGATAAGATAAAGGTGTAATCAAGGCATCGTAGGGTAGCCTCACCAATATAAAGATGGTTGAAGAGGAAGATAACTCGAGAGTTACTCACAGTAAAGACTATATTAAAAATAGGTTATCAGATTCTCAATGTATCATCATTCTATCACAGGAATTCGCAATAAATGAGTGATCAATGTAAGTAAAAAGTAGAGTTTCTTTTTACCCGCTTGTGCCAACCCACGACGTTATATAAAAATAATGAAAGGTAGAAATAAGACTCAGGTGTGGGAATAGAAAATATACACATTATTTATCAATAAATAAATTATTATATAAACAAATAAAAATCAAGGTAACAGAATTTTTTACTTAGACTATATGCTATATTTTTAGCACAGTATATTTAATTTTTGGTATACCCAGTAGTTTATATTTATGCTATATCTTAAGCACACCGTATATTTTTTTGTATGAAAAAATAAAAAATACTGTGCTTAAGATATAGCTTAAATAAAATATGTTGTGTATAGCAAAAATGAAATATATTGTGCTACAAATATAGCAAAAACCGAGGAAAATGTAAAAATTTTGTATTATTTTACTATTCAGTCAAGTCCCTTTTCGGGTAAGCGTAAAAAATATCGTGAAAACGCTGACTGAAATTTTAACACGGTATTAATTTTTTCTATGCACAATATTTTTTATTCATGCTATATTTTTGGCTCTGTATTTTTTATTTATGCCATATTTTTAGCACAGTATTTTATATCTTTGCTATACAAAAAATCTATGTTGTGATGGAAATATAGCATAAATACAAAATACTGAGTATACTGATAATGAAATATACTGTGCCAAAAATGTAGCAAAAGTATAAAAATACTGTGCTAATAATATAGCCAAAAATTTATGTTTATAGTATATTTCTATCATGTATTTTATATTATATTTTCAGAACAGTATATTTTATTGTTATACAAAGTAGTTTTTATTTATGCTATACAAAAAATCTATGTTGTGCTAAAAATATAACGTAAATACAAAATACTGACTGTACCAGTAATGAAATATGCTGTGTTAAAAATGTAGCATAAATGAAAATTACTGTGCTAATAATGTAGCAAAAAAAATGTTTATAGTATACTTTTATCGTGTATTTTTTTATCATATATTCAGAACAGAAAATTTTATTATTATACATAGTAGATTTTATTTGTGCTATATTTTTAGCGCAGTTCGTATTCATAGCACAATCTATTTAATTTTTTCCATTTACAGTAGATATATTTTATTACCTTCTCGTCAGAGAATGTATTAGATTTGTGTAAAATTTTACCTCCCCCCCCCCGTTTTTGTCAAATGTCCACATTTTAAGACCCCCTGAACCCAGAAAACATGTTTTTACGAATGTGTCTGTCTGTGTGTCTGTCTGTAGATTTTTAATTTGTGAGCACGATAACTTTCGAAAGAATTGATGGATTGGATGGGCCTTTGGCATACTCTTTTATTGTCCTGAAATTAAGGCAGAGTTCGTTAGACAGCCATTTTGGACAAAAATTCAAACAGTGGGAGCATTTTTAAAATTTTTGAGACTACTTTTTTTTAAATTTACAAATTTCATGTACGGATACTCATAGTACTCAGAAAGTCAAACAATTTATCCTTATGACTTTTTTCGCTAAAAAGAATATTGTGAGAGTTATAGCACTATTAAAGTGAATATTATGATGCGCGAATATTATGATGAGAATGTATTCCTTAAGGCCGATAGAGCCTTAAGTAAATAAATTTCATACTTATCATATACTAATATACTAACTCATATTTATAAATAGGAAAAAATTGCTTTTTGAACTTTTTTTTGGTAATTATAAATATTTAGCAGTTGAAAAACCTTCCTTGATACCTTTTATTTGATTACCCGGAGTTTCAACTCGATATCTCATTTCACGTGTACAGAATGAGGATGGCGAAAGAAAAAATTATCGGTAAAGTTATTTTGATGTTAGTATCACATGGTCTTAAAAGGGAATTTTTTGATTTGTGAACTTTTTGGGTATTCTTTTTTAGTACGCAAACAAATTTTTGATAAGAAAGTAGATTTCATTTCGATCTTCAAGAAATAATAAAAGAAAGATATTAAGCAAACATTTGTTCCAATCTGCAGAGTCGCCTATGAATACTATTATTAAGATTTTTTTTAATTGAGGTATTAATGATCAACTCAATTTAAGTAAAGATATCTATTTTCATTCAAATATAGTATACAAATTTGAGTAATGTAGAATTTTTAAGAAATGTGTTATTGGTTTAGAATATTACCTTTTGTTTTTTGAGAAATGGAATAATCTGAATAGATTGGTTCTAAATAACCCACAAAATTTGATCTTGGCACTATGATCTGTTTCCTTCATTTCCTATGGTTTGTTTACATAATTCTTGTAATATTTTTCTTAGGTTTTTTCATTTTTACAACTAATTAAAACGTTAACCTGGTACTTATCAAAAAATAAGGTTGATAAAAGGTTTTACATACATTCAGGTAAAAGAAATGATGCCCTCGTTGCTTATAAGAAATGGTATTCAGATGAAGATGCCATGTACACAATATGTGCATTCTGTTATTATGTACCCTTGAGTACTTTATATATTTTTCTCTAATCTTCTGATTTTTACGAATGTTTTTGGTTTTGAAATATATTTAATATATTTTTTTTAGTCTACTTTACATTTTTTTCAAATATAATACTCATATTATTGAAATGTCACCTTGCTACTTATCGAAAGAAAATAAGTTTGCCAGGAGATGTATAAATTTAAGGTTTCATAATTATATACAATTGAAATTGAATTTTATATTTGAGGGTATAAATATTTTGCTATCATAATATTGTGTTTTTGGGTAAATTTTTGAATCTTGATATTTGGGAATCAATTTTGCTGTATAGTTTGCTAAAATCTATTGACACTCTTCAGTCACATGTTTTTCACGAGGGTTTGGGGTTATTCGCTAGGAAGCGACTGGCTAGTCTCGCATAGAAGTGATTTTAAAATGATCTTCTCAAATGTGAGATATTCTCACAGTCAATGTCAGTTCACGGCCAGCTATTGATTGCTACGCTTCGTTTTTCTAAACTTTCTTGCCGTGTTAAAATTGAAAAGAATTTTCACAATGCAGAATATTTTTCAAATAAATTTGAATTTAAATTTAAAAATTAGATTACGGTGTCTATGTTTTGAAAAGAAACAGAAAATCAATACAATTTTTACAGTTTTAATGCATAATTTGAATATTTGCTCCATTAGTGTTGTGGCGAATTGTTTACAAAACGTTGGATTATCATTAATGGTGAAAAAATTTTCTTATCCATTCCGTTTATACAGTTTTTGATACTTTAGTTTTCAGTGAAAAAAAATTAATGGCAACGTGATTTTATCATGGATGATAGTGGAAGATTGTTGAAATGTATTAAACATTTTTGTCAATTAGTAATAACTTGGGTTGGATGCAATACAGAGTGAATTATTGATAAAATTCGAGATTCAAGGGTTTTTCCAAAAAAGATATTTAATATTAACAAGATAAGATGTAATAAAATTTTCATAAGAGAGTAACTTCTATTTGATACTAAAACATGTTAGCCCCCAGTAGTATACAAAAGACGGTGAAAAGAAAGAGTACGAGGTTGGTTTTGGTTGACTTTTTCTTTTTCTCCCTCTTTTTTCTTTTTGTTGTAAATTCATTGGACATTTGTCTCTAATGAGCCGGAAAATCAAGTAGTCTCGAAGTCTATTTTTAATTTGTGAACTTTTTGGGTGTCTTCTTCTAGCACACAAACAAATTTTTCATAATAAAGTAGACTTCATCTCGATCTTTAAGAAATTTTAAAAGAGAGACATTAAGCAAAGATTTGTTCCAATCTGCAGGTTTGCCTATCAATACTATCAAGATTTCTTCTAATTGAGGTAATAATGATCAACTGAATTCACGTAAACATATCTATTTTCATTCAAATATAGTATACAAATTTAAGTGAAGTAAAAATTCTTAGAAATGTGTTATTGGTTTAGATTGTTACCTTTTTCTCTTTGAAAAATGGAATTATCTGAATAGATTGGTTCTAAATCAACCCACAAAAATGATAGCTTGGCGAGATTATTAGTATTATCAAAAAGAAAGAGAAAAACTCGCCAAATTTTTATTTTTGGCGAGATTAATTATAATAATCTTGATTTAAGAACCATTCTCAAATTTCTTGTGGAAATCCGCGAGTATTTTCAGATTCCTTGAGGAAAACCGTGAATCAGTCAGTTCATACTTACGAATTTCCTCGAAGATTTTTTCAGTAGGGAGATTTTATCGGTTATCTTGGCAAAGTATTTAGTACCAACTGTCTTGTAAAAACGCAATGTTTTGCTTTGATAGTGGGCGCGGCGCCAGCCATCCTTAAAACCAGTATAGGCCGCCTAGGGACGTTTGTCCTCTGCGCAAATTAGCCAACGGTTTGCTGCCTGCATTCCGAGCTCCGTGCAACCGAGAAACTCGGAGAGTGCATGGCAAAACAGCGCCCATGTAGATACACTGTCAACCGCTGGTGTGAAACGGGAGTGTCGTTATTGGGGTGGCTCGCTCGGTCAACGTCCCGCTTTCTCTTGTCAGTTCAGTTTCAACTTTCGCGCTGGGCACTCGTGCCCATTTCTGAGAACTAGTACAACACCCTGCATTCTTTAATTTAATACTTTTACTGATTCGGGTTTCCAACCTTTGTCTCTCGGCCGGGTTTTAACTCTTACTGGGAGAGTTCATAAAAAAGCCAAATTGAGACACAAGTCTCATTCGTGCCGTACTCGTGATTAATTATAAACGCTCAATTCAAATTTATACTCCACTATAAAGTGTTATCAATCAGGGCCGGCGGAGTAAAACTTTTCAGTGTATGGAATTTCGTGTTTGCCCGGGAGGAGGGCGGGAGGCAAACCATTTTTCGAACAAAAGATATATTTAAAGGAAAAAATCTTCCTCATTTCAGTGTATGGAATTCCATACACTCCATACATACTCCGTCTCCTGGTATTGTGTGAATTTACGATTCGGATGGCGTATACCTCCAGCAGCGTCGGAATCGATCGTTCCGAGAACGATCGTGGTCGTAGCTTACGGATGCAACATTCGTGCCAATTTTCCACAAAAACCCAAATATTTTTTTGTATATTGAAAGTGACGTGTGCGGATTGACTCGCGGGTTTGAACTCGGATCAAGATTGAATACATTTAAATTAGATTAAAATCAAACCGAATTAGTAGAATCTCGAATAGCTTATTTGAATATCGGTTGATTTTTGATTGCTATAAATTGAAATTTTTATTTTATTAATTTTGAGGTGACAATACGTTGCCCTCTCGCTGCTGTTCATGATATAAAAAACAGAATAGGTTTTAACTTCATAAATGCCAAAAACACAAGAGAATACAAAATTTTCCAAAAAAGTTTTAGAAGATCAACTAAGATAAAAAAGATAAACTTAGTTTTTTCTTGAAAAATGACTTTAAGTTCCGATCTAAGATTCTAATTAATTGAGAAAAATATATTACCGTAATTTTCTATATCCTGATGACTGAGGTCTAAATGACATCGAATCATCTCAGAACCTAGTAGTATAAAAAAGACTGAGAATGAATGAGGCAAAGATCTCTTTTCTTTTTATCCCCCCCCCCTCTTTTTTCCTTCGTCCCACAAGATGACTTTGTCAGAGTTTATGCTTTTAAATGTTTTTCTTTCAAATAATAAGATAAGTTTCACTTTTGTAAGTATCAATAAATAAGTGCAACAAAAAGACAAAATGCTATCAGAATGCTATTTTTATTGTAAATTAATGTATCTGGGCGAATGTTAAATTAGCAGCAAACTCGAAGTCCCGGAAGTATAAAAATTTCATGGAAAGTTTTTTTTTCAATAAATACTTTTTATCATTCTCTGCAGAAAAGAATCTTTTTTTTCAAATTTCTGTTTTATCAACTTTGATTTAATATGAAAGCACCCAAAACTTCATTTCCGTACTGAGCTCCAACCTCAATCTGTACAGGTACATTGATAGAATTATTTTCACCGTTCTATTGAACAAAAGAAACGCTTATTTTGTCATGTTTTTGACCTTTAAAGGAACGAAAGTATAAGTTGTGCTCATTTTTTAATTGAAGTAAGCATTATTACTATATTATACCTTCTCAGCGATGTCCCCTTTTATAATCAGGCAACTTTTTATAATTATAATGTTTTCAATTCTTTTAAATAATAAAAAAATATTCTCTTCATCTTCTTTGTTGATTCATTCTCATTTAAAAGAGTTGATGCACGTATATGCACATGCGCGATTCAGTTAGGTGTCAAGCAATGATTGAACAATTAGTCGTTTGTTACTTTATCCCTTTTGTATGCTTTCGCTTTTTCATCAAACTCCCAACTTCGAATTCAGTTCCCATATTTTCAGTACAAATATTATCATTTCTTATTTTTCGAATTGCTCTTTTTAGATTTAATTCTTTTCTAAATGATGCAATCATGAATGATTTATATTACTTGCTACTAAATTATTAATAATAAATATAATATAATATAATATAAATATAATTCATTCATCAATAGTAATATACGCTTTCTATTAAACGAAAAAATGAAACATTATATTCTGAATCTTTTACGAGTTCATATGTTCCGCAAACCCTAATATTCTCAACATAGTATGATTGAGCAGAAGCTTCTTAAAAATTCATCCTGGATTTGCAAATCCTTACCGAGAGGCTTACAGTTAAGATGTACATAAATTCTTCGAAATACACACTGTGAAAAGTGTTTGTTTCAATACACTTTTTATTATTTAAGCCAAACTTATATATATGTTTCTCATGGTAGCTGAAGGATTAAGTGATGGCCCACCAATATTTTTATAAGAAAATCCTAATGATGCTAATACCATGCGAAATTCGTTTCATATTTATACATATTTTTATTATGCACTACAAATTTTAGAATTTTATTATTTAGTATTATGAATAACAGTATGGAAGTGTATACTACTTTAACGTTTATTGACTTGCGACGAAAGACTCATATTCTCCATGAGTAATATTGAAACTTCACCCATTGATGTAATATGGTTTTTCAAATTGTGTACAACTGAAGAGGCCCTTCGTCCAAGAGCGAAACGTTGAACGTTTTTAACAAATATATATGACCAGTAGACCGACAAAATTTGACATCAATTCATTTGAAACTTATATTTTGATTGAACAAATTTTGTTTGATTCGCATAAAATTTGTTTGAATAAAACAAATTCTCTTCTAAACTCAAACATATTATTACCTTGATATAGAATCAAACAAATTTCCGTTTATTTGAAGCATAGTTTTTGTTCAATTTAAATAAATTTTTATTTTCGATCTTATAGTTTTTTTACCAGTGATAGGTATAATTGTTTCTGGTGTTATTTTTCTTGGTCTACTGGTATGTATTGAAGCTATTAAAGTATTAATATATGTATACGTCCATATTAAAACAGCCCAGTTTGTCGTTTGTCAGTAAGGATCAGCTTCAGACAGAATTCAGTTTGAAGTTGACCCTTATTGACAAGCGACAAAGTGGGCTGTTTTAATATGGACGTATACATATTTTCCAGTCTGTGAAGAAATGCTCTCCAGATCCCCTGGGATACGAACCCAGGTCTTCAGATTAACTCAGTTGGTAAGATCACCAGACCGGCAATCTGAAGACCAAGGTTCATATCCCAGCGGAGCTAGAGAAAATTTTTTCACGGACTAAGAAATTTTTTAATGCTTTAATAGTACTATTGCATGCCAGTAAACGAAGAAAAATAATATCGGGAAAAATTAAATAAATTTTGTTTAAATCCAATAAAACTTTATTCCATTCAAACAAATGTTGTTTGAGTAAAAAGAATCGTATCAAGTGCGCATGTGTCCATCACTCTTAAGACGCTTTAAACAAAATAGTTTCGTTGAACCAACCAAATCTGCTGTCTTTGTTGTTACAGAAAAACAAAAAATTTGTAGTCCCAGCCAATGACGTAGTTTAAATGTAGCTGGGAACTACTAAGTAGAGAGAAGAGAAATAAAAACTAAAGTAGTATACATGCAAGTAATATTAGACGTTAAACTGACGGTTTGTTTACAACGCCTGCAGTCCCACACTTACGGCGGATGAAGCATCAAGTATTCGTACAGAAAAGTTTGTCACTTCGTTCGCCCTACAGTGGAACAACAGTGCTCCTAAAATATACGTATAAGTACCGCAGCTACCTAAAATTCGTTTCCGTGTAGGAAAAAGAAAAGAACTAAACTGCAACTCCTGGGTTCGAAATGGAAAAAATAAATTAAACAAAAAAAATGTGAAGAAAGGAAAAGGACGAAAGTAAGAGAGAGGACACATTTTTACCATCGTTGCTGACCTGGGGCATTCACAAAGGGGGTGTCCTCGTACTCAATACTATAAGGCAGGCCTCACCAACGAGGGTGAATTTCAGTATTTTTATTAACGGAACAGATGTGGCGCTTCCACCACTACGACTCCTCACTCACATGTAAGAGTGCGACAGAACTTTTCCGTGCTGCGTGAGGAGTCGTAGTGGTGAAGACGTCATTTCTGTTCCGTGAGTAAAAGTGCTGAAACTTGCCCTCGTTGGTAAAGCCTGCCATAGGGCCTTAAAGAAGAGAGTGGTGGTTAACATTTAATCCGAATCTCCTTTTCCGAAGAGTGGGTGTAAGCAAAAAGAAGTATCTCGAATTTCCTTGGCAGGAAGGGTCCTGTATTCTTTTTGGGTCCAACCCAAAGAGGTTCGTTTACTTAACCTGATTAGCTTCTACGATGACACAGCAAAGCTTAAATGACTCCCGTGACAGAGTCATATTCCCGGGAAGTATTAAATGTAAAACTGAAATATTGTGTGCGAAGTGAGAAACAAAATAGACCGAGGAAATCAAGTTGCGTGAGAAGCGCAATATTGAACCCGTTCTCGACAGTCGGTCCTGGGAGAGACTCGAATTTATTCTCCGGTAGACGATTACTACGCTGCTCGTGCTTTTTCGGCTTAGTCCAGCTGATTTTCAGGACTTGCTCTATAGTACTTCGGTAATATAAGCGCGAGCGCTGGAGAATTACAGGAATCTGACCATAAAGGCGTGGGATTAATGATTCGCTGCTTTAGTGTCGTGTGCACTTAATAGTTCCAGCTGGCCGTAGTCCGATTTATAACGATGTTCGACTATACCGGTCTGAGATCACTGGTTCGTCTCACCGTCAGCGATGCCATCCGATTGTGGTCAGGGCCACTCGTTGGCGTCACGTTCGACGGACGACAATCGTTTTGCTTGATTCTGTTAAAATTCTCTCTTAAGGCTATGTAATACTTACCCGACTTCTACCATACTGACATTTTTTTCGCAACAACATACGTCCACACGAATTAAGATATCGATTTAAAAATGCGGCAAATTAAATAAAAGGCACTGAAGAACGTTTGTGTTTATTTTCAAGTTTAGCTTAATGTGAGTCTAGGGGGTTGATTCGAACTACCTCAAATTTAGCGAAATAAAATGTCGAAGCATGAAATCTAAATTTGACACGGTATATATTTTTAATGGCAGAAAAGCTTGATTTAATTATGATTGTGTGGGAAAACTAAATAAAACAAACAGGTTTAGATAATACTGAAGTGGTTATGAGATGCAACTATTTAATAGAATCGACGAAAGACTAGAAAGATACAAGTCCGAAAATAGGTATACAATGTACGACAGCTTGCAAGTCGAAATACGAAGCTTGTTGGTCTACTCGCTACCGAATGCTGGTTTTTATCTGAGGAAAATCATGCCTCGAGGGTACATATAGGTACAATAGTTAGGGTTATTGTAAAGTTTGGAAGAAATAGAAAATTTTGTTGTAGGAAGGATTTCTAGGTCAGGCTCTTTGAAGTGGGGTAGGAGGTGGATCAGAGGAGCTAGGTAGCTGGTGGAGGACCTTAGGTCCTAAGGAGACCCTTGCAAAATTTACCATAATTCAAGGAAAGCTGACCCACAATCAACCCATTTAGAGGATGAACATGAACTTTACAATTTTAAACTACTAATTTCGATAAGACAGATGTTTGAAGCTCTAGGAGACTATTTTATGAAAGTGAGTCGAAAGCACGTTCCTATCATAAAGAAAATAGCTCAAAAGAATTAAACTTAGCGTTGTAAAAATATCTTGGAGAAAAAGCTCTATCGGCCTTAAGGAATACATTCTCATCATAATATTCGCGCTTTATGCTCGATTTTCTGCGCTCACCGTATAATATATACAAATAAATAGTTAAAAAGACGATTAAAAAAATTATCTTGATCCAGAGTGACCAAGACCCGACAAGACTTAACTCTTTTGCAAATCAGTGCTCTTATGGGACAAGCTAAACCCATAATAATACTCCGTCTATAACAAAGAACACTTCTGTTTAGTTTCAAGCAGAAAGTGTAATTATTGAGAAATTATTTCTAAATTTCTGCCCGAATATAGCCTGATTCTATCAACATTTTCTTCATTGAAAATATGTAAGCAGCCGCATGAAAAGGGCCTTTATTGCCGGTATTAGTTTAGGAGATATTCGCGTTTTTCTTAGTCAGGGGCAAAATTATTATTTACGGTTAGACCTGTACTGAACCTATCGGCACTATACGTATTTCAAATAACGGAAATTGGGTATGTTTCATGTTCGAAGAAACAGTATAACACGTACGCTTATGACACTCGCCAGCTTCAGATGCGTTTTTCTTACAAAGGGGGTTTTCGAAGTTCCAAATTCAAAAATGCCCCGGCGTCTCGTTTTTGAACCTAAAGGGTTCGTCTCTGGTTAAAAATGCCGAGAATTTATCCGACTATATGAGCGTATATGTAACTCCGTACCGACCGTAAGGGCCCGTTTTTATGCGAACGCCCACATATACGTATACTTTATTCATGGCCTTGTCAAAGGCCCATTTACAACTGGAACTCTTATCTGGTGTGGCACAACCTGGAACTGATCAGAAATATTCGAATAGTTACTGATGTGAATTTCTCAAGACCGGCGAGTGTAAATAGTCTGAACAGTGATCAGGTCCTGATGATTTGTGTATAATCTTGTGTTCAACTGGACAAAAGTCGGATCAAATCTGGGCCCGATCAGAACTCTAATATTTTCCCGGACGGGTTATGGATTTGAATATGAATAAAACTTTCATCAAATCTAGAGAACCTTATATCAAAGTTGAGAAAAATCGATAAAGATAAGCGCCACGTGCAGAATGATCTACTTTCTTGGAAAAAAGTCACAAACACCATCCTAAATCAGGACACTTTTTCTTCCTTTCGAAAAAAGCTCGCATCCCGAATCTCTTCGTGTTTCGTGTACAAAAGAAGCTTTGAGAAATACGGCAGAGGCGAAACTCTCGTTGAGGCCAGCTTCAGGGATGCGAGCTTTGAAAATCGATAGAGGCGCATGTATTCGCGTGTGTGACCAATCACGGCAACGAGAACCTTCGGCTTCCTATTCCTTTTGAAGTGGTCCCTTGTCGTCGGGAAAGAAGCGTACCACTAGCAAAACACGTGTCTATCGCTTCACTCATTACATTGTCGATTTTAGGTCGCTTTCTCTTTGCTGAGGCTCTCGTTTCTAAGATATTTTACCTCAGTAGATGTTCTCTCTAGTGAAGTTTCAGTAAGATCTCGAGCTCGAAAATATACTTTCAAAAACAAGCGATCCTGCGGCTTCACAAGCCTGGACCTTAGTCCTTTTTAAGGTGCGCAGAAGTCAGGCGACAAACAGAGGCGCGAAAGATTCGTCCCTCTCCATGGGACACGTCGATGTACCCACGCAGGGAATTGCAGGAGAGATTCCATGTCGACTAGGATGCATCATAATTTTTTTTAACTCTCAAAATCATCTTCTTTCAAATTTTCGGTGTTAGTTTTTATCGGTTTTCTGGTCATCTTCTTTCACTTTGTGAAAAACGAATTGTCGATTTTTTGTATGTTTGTATTGTTTAACTTATTCTTAGTAATATTTTTTTCAAATTTTGTTTGATTTTATATAAGTTAAATTATAGGGGCAGTAGGGATTTTACAAAATTAAACTCTACACACAAAAGCTCGACATAGCTAATTCTACACATGACAATCTGCACAATCATATTCGTTAAAAAAATTAAATATATTAAATTTTAACTCAATGCGGTCGAATCCTACACCATAAAACTTTACACAAAGTTATAAATTAAATAATAGAATTCATTGGTGTAAGGTTTTTGAAATTAAAATAATAAAAAATCATTAAATTGACTTGAATGGAGTTTTGACATGCAGAGTTTAATTTCTGGAAAAAACAATTTAAAGAAACTAAATAGCAATTTTGCTTTATTCATTTTCATTTTTTATCATAATCTTAATAATGTAATAATTGTTTAAACAAATGTAAAAATTATTTTTTATATAGTACTAAGATCTTTTGAATATTAAAAAACATTTAAGGGTCCAGGCATAAAACCACCCAAACAACAAAATTGTCAGAATGCTTTTTTCTGGCGTATGTTTATCGTGAGATCCTAACGTATGTCCCTGTAAAAATATAAGGTCGAATTCGAATTGGAAACAGAAGACAGGGCAAAAAGTTGTTGTAGCAAAACCTCCCAAGCGTCATGTTTGAGTTCCTAAAAGTTTTTCTTTTATCTTTCTCTGTATTTGGCCAAACCTTCAATAAAAATATCGTACAAAAAACATGATTTCGCGAAAAACCCCAATTAATCTCAAAGTTGTATCAAAATTATTTCTACTATCACTTAGACAAAAAATATTTGTTTGGATTATTTCACATCTATTAGTACCGTGCTATATTGTTTGAAACAAAAAGGTGGCCAAAAAAATATTGTTTAGTGTGGCGATTGGGATGTTTTGCCCAAATTCGATTTTTAATCATTTTTCTTCTCGAAACTGGTTGCGTTTCTTTAATTTTTCTTTTCACAACTCAGCACAGAAAACCATTGGTCTGAAATTTGTTGCATCTTGTTTCAGACAATGAAATTATTTATTGTGACTTCATTTGTTTTCGCGTCTCAAAAATGTTGCAGCTCGAAACTACACCAGATTCGGCGTTTTACAGTAAGTGGAGCTTGGTGAGGGCTCGAATAATTTTTTTGTTTCCGTTTTAAGTCAAACGCGCACAAGTTACACAGTTTTTTGTCACTCCTGTAAAAAATTTTTTGTCATTCGGAAGGGATTGCCTCTGCACCCTTCATATTTACATTGGAAATGACGTCAAAAATTTATTGTCCATGGTCTGAAGCTGAAAAAAATATTACAAAAATCTTTCCGTACCGCCTGGGTTATTCCTCGGAAATGCTGGACGAATAGGAAATGTTTGGCACGTAGAAATGAAGTATAATCCTTAGTGTGATTAAAACTGGGTAGAAGAAATCTTTTTGACTAAAAAATTACGGAAAAATTAATAATTGTGCCATTTGAGCCTCTGTGTCCATTCAAGGTAGGTACACAGTAGGATGTCCCAAAAAACCCAATATTTTTTTCGAAGACTCATCCCCCTAAGCTTGTTCCGTTTAGAAAAAAAATGAATGCGCGTTTCCTCTTATTTGAAAAAAAAGTTTATACCACAGTCCTGCAATCTTAAACAGCCCCAAAATGGTTAACACTATTTATTAACGTTAAGTACCGTGAACATAATAAGTTTTTTGCAGGAAATACAACTGATGATACCAGATACTGAGGAGAAAGTACTTGACCCAATTAGATCAAAACCAGTACCCCTAAGCGTGAAAAACTACCTTTTATATGAGTTTCAATGTCATATTGTGCAATTTGAAAATTTAACATGCAACTATTTGGATCTTTTAGTACTTATATGTCTTGGTACGATATAAAAAAGTGAAAAATATGATATTTTAACCCCTATAAAGCGTAGTTTTTCACACTTCGGGGTATTATTTTTGCTCTAATTGGGTCCAATTTTTTTTCCACATCGCCTGGTACCAACATTTGTATATCCTGTAAGACACTTATTATTTCTACGGAAATTCACGTTGATTAAGAGACCGTTGAAAAAATACGTAACGATTTTAGCGGGTGAGTAGGATCACCTCAAGTTTAACATCAATGTTGAGGTTCCATACACTTAATACACATATAAAAAGCATTGCGTGGGGGGGGGGGCTTTCAGAAAAGAT
>JAUMHM010026385.1:0-16427 GCA_032362435.1 Melikaiella ostensackeni
TGTTCAGTTGATGCAAGCGCCTGTTGGTCTTTTGATCTATCGTCGGCTTTACCCTTCGATTTGAATCGGCCAAAGCTGTCGCCGCATTTTAAACTGAACAAGTGATGGCCCAGAGTTCGGACTCTTCCGAGAGATCCTCACGAAGAGCGTCATCCATTCCAGCCAGATCTTGGGGCTTAGAAGGAACATGGATGTTGATGTTTCTCCTCGTCCTGAAATCGCCATCATCACTCGGGGGATGTGCCTAATTTCCGCGGTTGGTTTCAATGTCGCTTCCACTTCTTCATCTGCGGCTTGTTCTTGCAGGGGTTGGGGAAGTGTTCCGCGTATATATCCTGTTTACAGGAGGTTGTCGGTGCGGTTTCGCAACCTCTGTTGCGAAACTTGCGAAAGCTCTGGGTGTTTTCTGTACCACAAAGTGTGCAGGCGCGCCATGTAATCCCTGCGAGCAGGGATAATGCTGACATCGTAGCACTGTTTGCCGATCCATTGTCGGGTGCTCTGCGCCTTCGATCATTTTGAACCGCATTCACAACTGAGTTTGGTGCTATCACAATTGTTCCCACGAGAAGCTAGGGAAAGGGTTCGTTCACCCTTGCAGAGCCCCAAAAAAGATCATTAATCTACCATAAGAAATGAATTTTCAACACGAAAAGATGAATTTTCAACAAAAGATTTGAGTTTTCAAGCTAAAAAGTCGAATGTTTTGAAAAACAGTTGACTTTTAAACTCCAAAAATTGAATTTCCAACAATTATTTCTCCAGTAAAATGATGAAGAGTCATGATTTTAAATAATGTATTCCAATTTAATGACAATTCCGGATGTTATAGGTGTAAGTACAAAGTTTTAGATCCTTCTTCATCCCTGAAAAAATCGTTACCAATAAAAGAAGTATCATTTAATCAAGTAAAAACATGATTTTACTTCTTTTTTCAAGTTTAATGACAATTTACGATGCGCACGGATTTTTTTATTGCTGCATAGTTTAAAAACTTTTTGTAGGCAATCCGGGTACCAAACTACAACTTTTGGATCCCCTCCGAATTCGAAAAAAGGCTTTCGCTCCACCTTAACGAGCATCTTGCAGCGAAAGTCGATTTCTCTGCCTGTATTGGATATCTCGGTCAATTATGCGACTGATTTGCATGAAAAATTTCAGAATCAATGAAAAAGCAGTCAAAATAAATTGTCTTCTTGAAATTGTGTCATAAATCGTATATTGTTTCTGACAAATACGAATGCACAAAAAATCTTGAACCGATAAAAGTAGTCAAAATGGTCATACAGATTTTTGGAAATATACGTTGCTCAGCTTAAAGCTTTTTGTGCAATTCTGTTATACAAGATGACCTTGTTAGAGAATATGTTTTTAAAGATTTTTCAAGCAAAAAAAAAAGTGAAACATTTATTGGCATTTTAATGGCCATATTCTTAATTAGAGCATCAAAATACATTGGTATACGAGATTAGAACCTTATTCTAATGATGTTGAAAACAAATGAAAAATATTTGAAGAAGTAGAAAACAAAAATATAGGACGAGGTTAATCATAAATTTTGCGTGCCTTGTTATCTTATCCATCTTGATCTTTTTTGTTTTTAGACCATTTCTACGAGCGTACGGACTTAGTAAAGTTATGAAATTCATAAATTTGTTGAACTGAATTATATACACTGAACTCAAATTCATTGATAGATTTTGAATAAAAAAGATATTTGAAAAAACATTCGAATACTCCGGGAATAGAAGAAATAGTTCTAAGATAGCAAACAAGAATGTTGCATCACTATATTTTCTTATTGTATTAAATAGAAAAATCTAATAATAAAACAAAATAGTATCTCAAATTTAGGATTAACATTTTGGAAATAAAATCAATTAGCTTATTCTACAATGAATATCAAGAGTTTCAAGGAGGGTTTAAGGGAGGGGAAATTAAGTGGAGTCATTAATTATCAAAATTCGCGGCAGCGAATTGGATTGTCGACACAATTCTCAACCAAATTCAATAAGACTTGGCAGCTGGCTAACCAACTATAAAATAAAGTTTATACTTGATTTCATGTGCGGATAGGTGCCTTTAAGCAAGCCACTTTGAGACCATAGAAAAACGTTGAAATTGGTTAATATTTGACCCTTGCGCATAATATTTAACCTTTTTCTTTGCCAATTTTCTGTGGGTTAAAAAGTTATAGCGAATTTTTTGCAAGTAGAGTTTTTGTTCGCGACAAATAATAAAACATTAGGAATACAAAAAAAATCTAGTTTCTCTTTGATTATTTTACAATTAACCTTGTAGTTGTTGTTCGTAGGTTTGACATGATCGTTGACAGTACAAACAATGTGTGAAAAAGCACCATTAATGTTACATTGTTTCCAGGCCAGAAAAAAGATTATAACATTATAAAACCAATATATTAAATTAACATTTCTTTGTGCAATTAAAGGATTTTAAAAACTTATTTTTCTTACTTAATGAAAAAATATTGATTTAATATTTGAAAAATCATACATATTTCAAGCAACAATTAAAAAAAAATTCATTAAAATAATGTTTTTCTGAAGAATTTATGTAGAGCACATAGGTATTATCATTTTTTCTCTAAAAGGATATATTGAAGTTCAAAATAGAGAAGTATAAAAAATCAGGATTTCCATTCTTCTAAAAAAGACTTGCAGTTAATCAGAATAAAACCGAGCTAAGCTACGAGGCTAAGTTGGGAATCGATTTATGTAAAAACTTGCAGTAATTTTTAAAAAGTTTTCATAATTTTTCGATTTCGAATTTTCATAAGCAATTATCATTTTTCGAACAGCCAATTGAAAGCTGAAAGATAATTCTTTAAATATTAAAAAATGGTTTAAACAAGTAGAGAAATGTTTTTTAAAATAAATTAGTTCTGTACATTAATTCTAAAACTTGTCCAATTTAGAAAATGTCATCATTTTGCAACTCTTCACTTAAAACCAATTTTTAAAATAATCTCAAATGCTGAAGCAATTAAAAATGATTTTAAAACTTTTAAATTATTTAAAAAACAGATGCTATTCATTCAAATAAGTGCTAAATGGATGAGTGTAAGTAATATCAATTGAAATTACTTATACTGTTAGGTTAGTTACAATATTTTTGAATAATACTGATAGGTTTCTATTAGTAAATTCAGCATTCATTTGAATGCTGAATTTTCATTGCTGAACTAAATTTTTTAAACATAAAAATTAAAAAAACAAACATTATAATAGCATTGAAGGAACTAGTATTCATAGACAAATGTATACTTACTGTTAACGTAAAAGTGGTTTTCCAAACGAAAGATAAAAAAATATGGCAAACGCTTGTCATTTATGTGAAACGTATTCCCTGAAATTTTTATTTAAAAAAAAAGGTGATGTACAATTTAGCTCTTAAGTTTCGAATCTATATCACAAAATAAAAGGTGGATTCCACGCCGGACTCACACAAACCAGATCTTCAAATCGTAGATTTTTTAAAACTGTGGCCACTTCTTTTTATAGTAGAGAAAATGTACATAGATTGCCAAATATTTTACTTGAAAAAAAAAATCTTTCTCAAATTTATTGCACTTTTTCTCTTTTGGACATTTTTTGAGTATCTAGTACACGAATTGCACTAGTTCACCAATGGCTGTACCGCTTAGCTTGGCTTTAATCTAATTAACTGAAACTCTCTTTCAAAAGAAAGCCTATACCCTGATTTTTTCATGCTTCACTATTTTATACTTCAAAATATCTTTTTAGCGAAAAAATTCTAGAACCTGTGTGCTTTACATAAATTTTTAAAGAAATATTTTTTAAATGTGATTTTATTTTAATTTCTGCTTTAAAAATGTATGATTTTCTTACTATTTAATTCAATATTTTTTCACTAAATAACAAAAGTAAGCTTTTAAAATGGTTAAATTGCAAAAAAAATTTTAATTGAATATATCGGCTATATAATGTTATAATCTTTTTCCTAGCTTTGAAACAATGCAGCAATAATGGTGCTATTTCCACACATTGTTTTTTCTATCAACGAGCATGTGAAATGTCGAAAAACAACTAAAACTACAAATTGGGAGGAGGTGGGAGGTAAATATGACGATAAATTTTAAAGAGTGGACCTTGGAAAGGGAGGCCAAGAAAAAGAGCCCTGAAAAATGTTTACCTAATGCTTAAACGACTCCAAGGTAAAATAGATCAGGTGTGTAAATAATTCTAATTTTTCCATTCTGAAGCAATAATTTGTAAGGAGGTTATGTTGTAGGAGATGACGTGTAGCCTATCAACCAATTTCACAACATTGTCTTCTTATTGTTTCAATAAAGTTAGACATGTTCCACAATCGCATTCTTTTATTAAACTTTTCTATTTGTGAGGTTTCCCATTTCTGTAACCTTATTTTAATTATTGTGGGTTGATTTAGAAGCAATTTTTCAGATTATTCCATTTCTCCAAAAACAAAAGGTAATAATCCAAACTAATAAAACATATCTAAAAAATTCTTTTCTTAATGTCTCTCTTTTAAAATTTCTTAAAGATCGAAATAAAATATATTTTCTCATGAAAGTTTTTTGTGTACTGAAAAAGAACACCCAAAAAGTTCACAGTTCAAAAATAGACTTTGAGACTACCTGTTTTTTCGGCTCGTTAGAAACAGATGTACAAAAAATGTACACCTGTTGTTTTCCCTATAAATTAGAACTGATGAAGTCTAAATTGGCTTCGAAACATGTTGGGTCCCAAGTAGTATAAAAGAGACGGAGAAAAGAAAGAGTGTGAGGATGGTTTTGGTTGACTCTTTCTTTTTTCTTCCTCTTTTTTCTTCTTCTTGTGCACATTTTTTGTACATCTGTTTTTAATGAGCAGAGAAAACAGGTAGTCTCAAAGTCTATTTTTGAATTGTGAACTTTTTGGATGTTCTTTTTCAGTACACACAAAACTTTCATAAGAAAAGTGATTTTATTTCGATCTTTAAGAAACTTACTTTAATTAATATATACAGTCTTAAATGAATATATATACAAAGCAGAAAGCTGGGCTCATTTTCACTCAGATATTAAAACAAAATTAGGATGCAGTATTTTCTTGCCAAAAAGGACTTAAATTAAGTTTTTCTGTGTTTTTTCACTATACAATTAGTAGTTTTCCACTTCCGAATTAGTAAATATTTCATAAAGGCCACGGCCTTAATAATAACCGATAACCGAGTCGAAAAATAGATTGAGAAATTGAAACTTAATAACTATGTTTTTTCTCCTTGAAATTTTTCACAATCTCCTAAAACAATAGTATTATACATCTGACGATAAGGTGGCCCAAATAAAAAAAGTTTAATTAATTTAAAAGGACACCCTTCTAGAAAGTCTTTATTCGGTGGAAAAAATTGTGACCTTTTGTCTTTTTTGAAAAAGGGTCTTAAGATCGTAAAAAGTTTTCGAAAAAGGTGAAAAAATGAAAGAGTATAGAAAAGTATAGAAAAGTTAAAAATCCACCCTAATGTGTTAAGAAAACCTTTTTACGAACGAAAAATTAATTTTTAAACTTCCTACAGTTTCTAGTGTAGATATTTCGTTCATTTCGAGTAAAATAATCACAAATATTATTCAGAAAATTTTAGATATAAATAAGTTGACATAAGACACCCTTCTGGGCAAAAATTACTCCATTTAACATTTTAACGATAGATTGCTTATCTAATGTAACAAAATTCACATAAAATACATATAAAGTTATATGAAAGAATATATGAAAAAACCATTCACAGTACTATATGGATGGTAAATAATGCACCTTTCCTCGTATGATACATTAAAAATATATAATTTTCTCCTAAAAATCATAAGCAGCCGTCAGAAAATGAAAAAAAATAAAAAGTACAAAAGTTTTAAAAAGCACCCACAGAAATGCAAAAAACGTCCCTTTTTATAAACAAAATATTAATTGTCTTGCTCCTCACAGCTTCTAATGCAAATATTTCAAGAATTTCGAATGGGACAATTTCACTTATTATTTTCAGAAAATTTTTGTGTAACGTAGTTGCCTGTTAAACACTCTTATTAGTTGAAAGATGCGTGTAAAATATATTTATTGTTCTGAAAGGGATGGTTTGTTTCGCTTGAGGGTAATAATCTCTAACTAGACATGACATTCTGAAATATTTTCTAATCCTTATGAAAACGAATTTCACATGAAATTGAAAAAAAAATAGATATAATAATTAAATTTTAATAGGGGTAGTTTTCAACTAGAAGAGTGCTTTACATGAAATATGTTGCTGGTTTTTCAACTTGTCTGTTACTTTGCAGATTTTAGTAAAAAATTAAATTATTTTTCATATCATATAAGAAAAAAGATGAATCTTTCACGTTTTAGGGTCGTTTATTCCATCTTAAGGGTGTTCTTTACCAGCTATAAAATACATGGTATTCTTATATAATTTTTTCATTTTTCATTATACGTATTTTATATAAAGTTTGTTACATTAAATAAGCAATCTACCAATAAAATTTTAAGAGGGGTAGGTTTTGTAATATAAGAATAATTATGATAAGTTAAGATAGAACCGCCTAAAAGAAATCGATTATAATTCAAGAAAAGTTACAATCAGTCAGATTTTTTGAAATAAATATACAGTGATTACGGAAACCTTAATTTTAAAAAATGTATCATTAGAAAAAAAACATGCATGCAAAACTTTCATATATTAACGTCATTTTTCAACAATGAAGAACCCCAAGAAGAAGCATAAGAATTTGAAATTTTTTAATAAAAATATTTTACTTGAAATAGTGGTGAAACGATAGGAAAATATTTGTTTATCACATACATATCTCACATGCTGTAAATGTACGTTTTTGTTCAGAATCTTATGTCAATACTATAAAATTACTTAAGACGAAAACAATACGTATTTCCAGTTCTAGAAGTAATTAGTTACGTAAGATTTTTTCGAGTCTCCGCAGTACTCAAAATCAAAAGTAAAACAGACTTGTGATTTACTACCAAAGCTTTCAAATGATAAAGGTGCTTTAAGCGAAAGAAACCGTCGAATACATATATTGTAGTAATAAATCCACGAAAATTTAGTGGTTCAGAATTTAAAAAAAGAACTTGACGTAATTCATGCATGGCCCCTAAGTAGCCGTAATTACGACTGTTATTTATTACAATTTGATTAGAACAATTATAAAGATTCGCGGCAACAACTCGCCGCCTAGTAAAAAAAACTACCAAGAATCCTTATCTTAAAAATCATGTATTTAGGACCTTTTGTGGATTTTCGGCACAATTTTCAACAGATTTCAATCAAACTTGGCATCTGACTGAACAACCGTCAAAAAATATGTTTGAGCATGATTTTATGTTAATGCCTCAGAAACTGTGAGATAAAAACAAAGATAAAAACATAAAACATCCAATTTCCGATGTATGTACACTTCTACACTACTAACCTATCCAATCGATTAATACCCAATTTTAACGAGAAGTCAGTACAGGAACAGATTTTCCATAAATATTGCAGGAATTTTCGATAACTTCAATATTTTTCAATATCTCACGTATTGAGCGTGAGAAATAAAAACTTAGAAATGACAAAAAATGGTAAAATTTTAAAAACTATTTGCGATATAAAAGATATCAAAAAATCCTGTAATGTGTATCCAGAATATGTTTCTACATACTTCTTATCAGACTTTGGCGTGAGCCGGTTGGATAGATTATGCTGTAGAGGTGAGCACAGGTGAAAAATTTAATTTTTTCACAATCATTCATAAAGTTTAATTCACCGGCTGCTATTATTGATAGAAAAAAAGGAAAATTATTTATTCTTCAATCATTGTTCGATTATGATAAAGGAAAAGAGATTTAACAATTCACTGTGCAGAATTGAAAGGTCTCATTTTAAATTTATGAAATCTTATAGAAAATGAAGTATTGTTTAAGCTTGGTGAACCCTTTGAATTTTGAATTGAAATTGAAAAAGCCAAATCCAATCGAAATTGAAATTAAAAAATAGTACCATGAAATTGAATTAAAGAATGAATCAATTTATTTCTTAAATTTAATGTATTATTTTTATTTAGTAAATTAGTAATTTAATTGAAATTAAACTGATCGATCGTGTTTTTTTTAATACAAAAAGAAAACAGGAAATCCTAGCAAAAAAATCTGCGATGCAAAAAACCTGTAAAGTATAATATTATATACATTTTTGAAGTCAAAGTTGGCCTCGGCCAAGTAATTTAATAAAAAATATTCATAATAAAATTAATAGAGAATATTTTTTCATAAAATACCCTAAATATAAATTTGAAAAATAAATTTTAAATCGCCATTCTAGACATTATACAACTTGGCTGGATTGAATGTGTAAGCATAATGATTTTAAAAATTGCTGGGTATGGGAGATTGATGGTATAATGTACTTTCGCCAAATTTTAGAATATCTGAATGGCATTTTTAACATTTATTCAAAAAATTCTATAGTGTGCTTTAGAAAGACTTTTAAAAAAATCGATGATTTAATGGTCTGCTTTGTGTAAGTCTAGTGTAAAATCCCCCTTTTATTTTGTGATAGTCTCGAAACTTGAGAGCTAAATTGTACACCAACTTTTTTTTTCAATTATAAAAATTCCAGGGAATACTTTTTACATAATTGTCAATAATTTCCACTATTGGCTTAAATTCTTATCAAAAATGATTCACAGAATATTCACTATGTCAATTTTCAAAAAGAGTGGTAAAATCGCTCAAATCTTGAAAAAGTAAAGCGTTTGCCATATTTTTTTCTATATTTTATTTGGAAAACCACTTTTAAGTTAATGGAAAGTTAACATCTATTTATAAATAGTAGTTCCTCTCATGATATTTCAGTTTTTGTTTTCGAATTTTTATATTTGAAAAATTCAGTTCAGCAATGAGAAGTTCAGCATTCAAATGAATGCTGAACTTACCAATAGAAACCTATAAAACCTATTAGTAATAACTAAAAATATCATAACCATATGCATAGTTTTATTAACTTTCAAAATAATTTTCAATTGTTTTATCATTTTTAGATTGTTTAAAAAATTAGTTTCAAGTGAGGAGTTGCAAAATTAGTACATTTTCTAAATTGGACAAGTTCTAGAATTAATGTACAGAACTAATCTGTTTTAAATAACATTTCTCTGATTGTTTAAACAATTTCAATGTGCTTAAATGTATCTTGTAAGCCGAGAATGCTGGAGAAACGTGTTTTTTGCTATTTGATTATTTATTCGCTGTTTTACAGATATTCATCAACTTTTAAAATGATTTTTAATTGTTTACACCATTCTTTATTGTTTAAAATTTGATTTTCAGCTCTCAATTGGCTTTTCAAAAAACGATAATTGCTTATCAAATTGCAAAATTAAAAAAAGATGAAAACTTTTTAAAAATTTGGAAAAGTAAATCAATATTAGTAACATATTCAAAGGCTAATCGAATAGCGAAAAAACACGTTTTTCTAGTATTTTAATGTTTCAACGTACATTTGTGTACATCATGATAGCTTAAAAAATTACATATTTGGTATAATAAAAACATCGGTTCTTTAGAGTGATTACAAACATCGTTTGATTTTGAAAATGTTATTATCCAGCAATTCCTCACTTTACACAAATTGCTCAAACTAAAGAAAATTGTTTAAAGAATTTAAAATTAAACGAAAATTTAATAAAAATTGATATCAGTCCGATAATCAGAGATCTGGGTAGAAATGGATTTTAAAAAAGTTAATAAACTTCAATATATTGCAAAACTCTCATTCCTTTACGTTTTTTTCTTTTTACATCTTATATGCACATTTTCAAAAGTGATACTATTACAAATATTAAATGGGAAACTTTAGAGAGTATCAGGCACGTCTTCTTCAACCGATTTCGCTCAAATTTTCAGGGTATCATTTTTTCGGATTCATTAACAATTTTAGGGGGCGGCATGAGAAAAATTTCAAAATCGATTTTTCACTTGTATAAATTTGGGCCAACCTAATATTACATCTCTGATACAGGGTGTAAATAAATTTTGTTTATTTTAAACATATCTTTTGTCTATTTCAAATAGAAATTTATTTAAATACAAGAAATGAATTTAAATAAACATTTTTTCCATAGTTCTTACATTATTTTACTCTCTACGCGGATCTGAAAAGAGCGCGACAATCATCTTATCAGTAGGTGCATAGCAAATAATAATCACAGTATGTCCTATACCTCAGACCTTGTTTTTGTTTAAAATTGATTTTATTGCGTTTGTTATCAAAGTGACGTAAATTTGAATAATCCTCACCGCTTTACAGGTGAAGTGTTGTACTGTATTTACGTAAAGCTGCTACGTAATTCAAGTACAGTTCTTTAGTAATCGTCTGTATAAATAGCAGTGATCCAATAGAGAATTTGCATTCATTTTGTTACCGTTTTTTTTTGAGTTCATGATCTAAGCATTTCATGGAAGCGCTTTTTCAAATTTCTAATTACTCATAGCATATTCAAAATTTGTTGAAAATTCTGATTTGGAATACATACATTTGAATGAGTGGCCATTATGATGATGTCCGCTATGAAAATCTGAGGCTTTGCACATAATTAAGTTCCACTATGATTAAAATCAAAGGGATCTTGTTTTAGAACCGGAAACATGCTTAAATATAATAATTTTACGCCAAAAATGGCTTTATTTCAGGTGTACTTAAATTCATCTTTAACAAAAGTAAGACTTTTTTCTATGCGATCTTATTAAGTAACGCACACGAGGATTTATTCCAAACGGTCCGAATGTTTTCCTTTTAGTTCCTAGGCATTAAAATTATTGTACTAACTGCGTCAGTTGATATTCATTAAGTATAAAACAAAATTGGACCTAAAAACTGGAAAAAATTAATTCGTCTTGATTTTATGTAAATAAATACTCACGAGCCTTACCGTAAGACGACACTTTTTTCGGTTTTTCTCAAGATATTACCGAAAGGAATAAAAATTAGATATTGATACTCTAAACGTACTCGTATAATGTCTACCTCTTCCTCTTCCGTATCCTAGAGCAAAAATATTTCATTTAGCGATAAGTAAACTAGTTATTGCAGTCGAAAGTGTGTCCGTCTTTACCCCTCAGTATAGGGTTAAGTCGTCCACTTTCAATAAAAAGGCAAAAATAGCCTTTGTGTAATACCAAGAGGCAAAGTATCATAAATTTAAAACCTATATCGTTATTTTAGAGCAGAATAAAAAAAAATATGATGAGTATTAACATAAAAATAGGTGTTTATTTTCAGTAAAAGCATAAACTTATGTGTGTTGTCATCCAGAAAAAAGGAATCAAATTATAAAATATGAAATTAGGAATGGCCCCGTTTTCCCAACGTGTCCCGGTAGCGCCCTATTTTACGGTACTTGATAGAATCGCGCAGAAAAAAGTCTTTTTGTTGTAGCTTAATTAAAGTACAATTTAAATTTGGCCGATTATTTTTTCTCAAAATTAGATTGTCTCCTTCAACTCACTTAAAGTTAGATTTAAATCTATGTTTGGACATAAAGTTAGATTTATTCATATTTCTTGTCCTAAAACAAGATCCTTGTGATTTGACGGATTTCAAGAAAAATGATAAACTAAAGTTCATTATTTATTCTTTTGTACATTCCATAACACTGTTTTAACAGATTCGTTAAATTGGGCCTGGGGGGAGGTAAATATGACAATAAATTTTAAAGAGTGGGCCTTGGAAAGGGAGGCTAAGAAAAAGAGCGCTGAAAAAATGTTTACCTAATACTTGAACGACGCCAAGGTAAAATAGATTAGGTGTGTAAATAATTCTGATTTCACAACATTGCCTTCTTATTCTTTCAATAAAGTTAGACAGACATGTTACACAATCGCATTCTTTTATTAAACTTTTATATTTATGACGTTTCTCATTTCTGTAACCTTACTTTAATTAATATATACAGCCTCAAATAAATGTATATACAGAGAAAAAAAGATGGACTTATTTTCGCTCAGCTATTAAAACAAAATTAGGACATTGCATTTTTCAGCCAAAAAGGACTTAAATTAAGTTTTTAAACAAATATCAATTGCATTAAGTTGACTCGGTGACGCTTAATATGACACCTAAAAAACATCAGACGTAGCGAAAGTTATCCCAGCTGTTTTCTGTGTATTTTCACCAAACATTCAGTAGTTTTTCACTTCTGAATTAGGAAATATTTCATTGAGGCCACGGCTTTAATGTAGATAATGGAGTCGAAAAATAGATTAAGAAATCAAAACTTGATAATTATGTTTTTCTCCCTTGAAATTTTTCACAATCTTCTAAAACTATAGTATTATACATCTGACAATAAGTTGGCCCAAATAAAAAAAGTTTAATTATTTGAGAGGACATCCTCCTAGAAAGTCTCCATTCGGTGAATGAAAAATTGTGACTTTTTGTCTTTTTTGAACAAGGGCCTTAAAATCGTGAAAATTTGTCGAAAAAAGTGAAAAAACGAAAAAGTGTAGAGAAGTATAGAAAAGTTAAAAATCTACCCCGATGTGATGAAAATACCTTTTTATGAAGAAAATAATTACTTTTTGAACTACCCACAGTTTCTGATGCAAATATTTCGTTCATTTCAAGTAAATTAATCACAAAAATTAGTCACAAAATTTTAGATATAAAAAAGTTGTCATAAGACACCGTTCTGGGTAAAAATTACTTCTTTCAAAATTCTGATGATAGATTGCTTTTAATGTAACGAAATTCACATGAAATTTGTAAAAAGATATATGAAAAAATATAGAAGGATACCATGTATAAGTACTCTATGGACGGTAAATGATGCATCATCCCTCGTATAATACACTAAAAATATATAAGTTTCTCCTAAAAATCGTGAGCAAACGTCAGAAAATGAAAAAAAAAACTAAAAAGTAGAAAAATTTCAAAAAAGCACCCAGAGAAATGTAAAAAACGTCCCTTTTCATAAACAAAATATTGATTGTCTTGCTCCTTACAGCTTCTAATGCAAATATTTCAAGAATTTCGAATAAGGCAATTTCACTTATTATTTTCAGAAAATTTTTGTGTAACGTAGTTGCCTGTTAAACACTTTCATTAGTTGAAAGCTACATATAAAATATATTTATTGTTCTGAAAGGGATAGTTTGTTTCGGTTGAGGGTCATAATCTCCAACTATATAATATATGGCATTCTGAAATGATTTCTAATCTATATGAAAACGAATTTCATATGAAATTAAAAAAAAAAGAAATAGATATAATAATTAAGTTTTAATATGGGTAGTTTTCAACCAAGAAGGGTGTTTTACATTCAATATGTTGCTGCTTCTTCAACTTTTCTGTTAGTTTACAGACTTCAGTCAAAAATCAAATTATTTTTTGTATCATATAAGAAAACACAAATCTTTCATGTTTAAGGAGGGTTTATTTTATCTTGAGGGTGTTATTTACCATCTATATAGTACATGGTATTCTTGTATAATTTTTTCATTTTTCTTTATACGTATTTTATATAAAGTTTGTTACATTAGATAAGAAATCTATCAATAAAATTTTGAAAAAAGTAGTTTTTTTAACATATGAATGATTATAATAAGTTAAGATCGAACCGTCTAAAAGAAATAAAATTTAATTCAAGAAAAGTTACAGTCAGTCAGACTTTTGGAAATGAAAATATAGGGATTACATAAAAATTAATTTGAAAAAAAATAATTATTAGAAAATTAAATGCGCGCAAAACTTTCATATATTATCATCACTTTTTTAAAAATGAAAAAACATAAGAGAGGGCATAAGAATTTAAAAAATGTCAATGAAAATATTCTACTTCAAATAGTGGTGAAACAATAGAAAAATGTTCATCACATACATATCTCACAAGCTGTAAATGTATGTTTTTGTTCAGAATTTTATGTTAATACTTTTCCAATTTCAAAAATTGCACAATCTTAAGCTTTTCAATTAGAAATCGTTTTTTTTTTCAAAGTTGAGTTTGAAATGTTGGAGATTTTGGAACATTTTCAGATAAAAAATAATATAATTTTCAATGCCTTGTTTCAAAATTTTTTCATTTTTCATGCTTTAATTTAAGAAATTACTTTTTTAATTTTTTATTGTTTTGAATTTAATCTAAAGGCATTCGATTCAAAATTCTTTAATCACAAATCCTTTCTTCTGAAAATTGTCCAACTATCAAGTCTTTTAATTTGATATTCTACGATTCCGAAGAATTGAAAAAAGCAGACAATTTTTCACGTTCAACAATGAATAATATAAAATTTTGCAATTTTGGAAGATTTGATAGTGAAATTGACCTAACATTTTTAATATTCGAATTTAAAACTATTATCAATTTGGTAGAATTTTAGTTCAGTAAGAACAAAATTTTTTAAACTTATATTAAAATAGTCATAAATTGTTAAAAAAGATATTATCCACTTAAAACCTACGGAATGCTTATTCTTACGAATAAATAATAAAATGTTAATTTTTTAACACTCCCCCGCGGTAAATCTGTGTCCAACCGACAAAATTTTGTCATGATAAACTATCATCTAATATTACTTACTTCAGAAGTGAATACTATTTCAAAATGAAACATTCAAAATTGTACAACATTGCGAAATTTAAAATTCAAAACCTCCAAAAATTAAGAAATTTCAAACCAAATATTTTCGAATTTAAGCTTTCAAAGCAAAAAAACTCTAGTTTCAAGTCCTTAAAGATTAAACAGTTTCAGAATTGCTCATCCAAAACTATAACTTTAAACTGTAACCAGAGAAATTTCAAAGGTGATAAATATTAATTATACGTATCATACCATGTAGTATCATGTGATATTTAAAGTGTTTGGATAATTTTTTTTATTAAAATGTGATTTCTGTCCCCAAAAAAATCCTTTCATACTCAGCAGACCTACCACTTTATGGATCTATTAAGAGAAAGTGGATGTATTTTTTCTTTATAACAATAGAAATTCAATACATGCGCCACATACTCAACGAGAGTGCACCCTTAATTAACAAATTCATATTTCATAAACTATTAGTCGTAGAAGGTTCGATGAGGACTCATTTGAAAGCTTATTTTATCTTCTAGAAACCAAATTGTATACATATCTACGCTATCTCTTACCCGAAATAAACAATCCACCCGAATGCGTCATACAACTTACATTTTTTTTTTTAAGTGATAAATTACAAAATTTTACAGTTTCTGTTTATGGAAATTCTGACTCTCCTGTAAGGGCTAGAGGGATGTTCTAGGGCTATCGCCATACAACAATTTTAATCATGAAAATTTTTCGAAGTTTTTAATTTTTCGTTCATGAATACATTTTTTTTTAGTATTGGTAATATCGCAATACAATAAATATCATATTTGTTCATCCTGACAAGATGAATCGATTGATATTTTTAGGAACACTCTATGCCCAAATGAATTTATGATGTGCACAGATTTTCGAAATTTGTTGACGTCTGTAAGACAAAAACTTTCATAATTTTGAGAATATAGAAATATTGTGAGTACTGGGTATATTCGTTATGATCAGGCGAATCGATTGATGCATACAACAGACCTACATGACCAAATAAAATCATGACATATATATATAGAAAGTTGTCAATTTCTTTAATGTTTAAGCGAAAGAAAATCTCAATTTTTGAAATACACCGATATCTTAAGTATAAAATTTATTCGTTTTGATGAAATAAATCTATGGGGCTATATAAAAACCTCCTACGATCTATGAGCAATAAACAATAAATAACAATAAGCAATAATAAAAAATAAATGAATAGTGAAAATATTCCCGCTGCGCGGGCACATTCTCATCACGCGCCGCGCGCGAAGTTTCAGCTCTTATGATATTTGTTTATGACAATAATAATTTTATATATTTGATGCATGTTTACCATTCAACATTGCGCTAGAGATGAAATATAGCAATTTTAGTGCAAAATTTTTGTTTTCATATATCAAACCACTCCGTTGATTATTTATTGACTTAATTTGTTTATAACAATTAGGTTGATTATTATGCCAATTATTCATATCTTGGGAGTGTCCACACATAGATTTATGACGTTTTGTGAAATTTGACAATCGTTCCTGAAGAAAAAAAAGAAACTGCAAACATATGAAAAAAAATTGTAAATCGGATTAGAGCTAAAGGCTGTAGACTTTTTTGAATAGTAAATTCCTGATTTTGACCACTGTGCAGCGGTTCATTTCCTTGATACCCGGTAGTATAATGAGGCTAGAACCGAACAAGTTACACTTACCCCGAAAGGTGTATGGCTTAAAAATAAGAAATCTGTGTGGTTGTGTTGCATGCGAAACACCATCAACGCAATTTGCACATGGCCTACATTGACTACCAACAGGCGTTTCCC
>JAUMHM010026405.1:0-16426 GCA_032362435.1 Melikaiella ostensackeni
AAAAAAGAAGAATTAAAATCGGCCGAACGAGAGCGCCACACGGTGATGAGTCCTAAAACTTTTTGATCAAGGTGGTATTTTGAGTCCCAAAAGAAAATTTTCATCGCTATTAGAACTTTGAGCAACGAACTTTTCTTCGATACTCATTATACAATTTTGCCAAAAGTTACCATTTTCTTCATATTAGAACTTTGAGCAACGAACTTTCCTTCGATAATCATTATACAATTTTGCCAAAAGTTACCATTTTCTTCATTTCGAAATGTTTTTTTAAATTTTGCCATTTGTTTCAAAATCGAAAAATATCATTGAATATTCTTTGTTCCATTTCAACTTTTGCAATATTTGAACGCTCCCAAATCAAGATTGGAACATGCAAAATCTTAAATTCAAACGGAAGCAAAATAGCTAGTCAAAGCATCTCATCATCAATAAGATTTAGTTATAAAAATTAAGGTAATAATCCAAAACAACAACACATTTCTAAAAATTGCTAACTTCCTTCAATTTGTACACTATATTTGAATAAAAATATATATCTCTTCGCAAATTGAGTTAACCATTAATAGCTCAATTAAGCGACCCTGTAGATTGGAACCAATCTTTGCTTAATGTCTCTTTTTTAAAATTTCTTAGAGATCTAAATAAAATCTACTTTTTTATAAAAAAAATTTTGTGTACTAAAAGAACACCAAAGAAGTTCACAAATCAAGAAAAGACTTCAAAACTAACTTAAAAATTAGTTTGTCAAAAAGAATTTTCATATCTTGAGGTGCAAAAAAACCTCGTTACCTATAAAAAATGGTACTCAGAGGAAGATGTCCTATGCAGAATGTATGCATTCTTTCATTATGACCATTGAGTCCTGCATTAATAATTTTTTAGACTAGGTTATTGTTTTTAATTGTTTGATGTCATTCTGAATTTCATATTCGAAGGTAAAAATATTTTTCTATCTTGTCATTGTGTCTTTAGATTTCTTTGGATTTCTGAATCTTGATATTTGGGGCTAAAACTTTCTGAATAATTTCCTGAAATCTGTTGAAATTCTTCGAACATGTCGTTTTTACGTGGATTGTACTTAACTACACAGTCGTTAAAAAGGTATCTTTAGTTTTTTGATACGACTTCTAGTTTTATTTATAAAAATTTCACAATTTGGGAATCTGTAGCTACATCCTCCAGTGGCATGGAGTCAAGGTGGAGGGGATGGAAACAATAGTTAATTTATTAATTATTGACCAGTGAGTGTCCGTCGGAGTTTTTTCATCATATTAACTTCTTTTAGTTTATGGTTTGTCTATTTTTTTTACGGTAAACATCAGAAACCTGAAAAAATGTTTTAATATTGTATTTGCTTAAATATTTAATTTTTTAAAATGATTGAAAAAACTCCTGGAGTTATTCCAGTAAGGAATCTGCTTATGTGCTCGAAAGTTTTTTCTGACTGATACTCTTATTTATAAGAATTGCACAATGTTTTATAACAATGTAATTGCTTATAAAATCAATTTTTTTCAAAATTCAAAAAACTCCTCGAGGTATTGCTAAGGGAAATCCAGTGATATCCTTGGCTTTATGATAGGACTGTTATTTTATTTCAAATAAATTGCACAAGTTTCAAATCTATATGCATAGCTAACTTCTGGGTCGTTATATATCTGAAGTTCCTTTCCGGTTAAGATCGAAAAGAATTTCCACTGTGAAGAATCTGTTTCTCATAAATTAAAATTTGTATCAAAAAAAGTAGATTACTATCTCTATGTTCTGAAAAATTAACAAAATTTTAATAATTAGATCTTGTTGATGATGGGATGCTGACTAGCTATTTTGCTTTTTTGACATAATTAAAATGTTTGTTGAATGAGTGTTGTAGTGAATTGTTTACAAAACATTGTATTACAATTTTTGGATTTTCTACGCAGGAAGTTAGAAAAACTTTTCATCTATTCTGATTGTTCTGATTTTGGTATGATGGTTTTCAGTGAAATTGACAAAAATTGAGGGAATGTAATGAATGTAATTGGGAGACCGATGAAAAATATTAAAGAATCTAATTCAATTATTAAAAACTGGGATTGGATGCATTACAGAAAGATTCATTGATAAAAGGCAAGATTCATGGATTTGTGAACTTTTTAGGTGTTACTTTTTTGATACACAAAAAATTTCTCATAAGAAAGTATATTTCATCTCGATCTTCAAGAAATTCTAAAAGAAAGACATTAAGCAATGATTTGTTCCAATTTGCAGGGTTGCCTATGAATACTAATAAGGTTTCTTTCAATTGAGGTATTAATGATTAACTCGATTTATTAAAAAATATCCATTTTCATTTGAATATAATATATTAATTTAAAGAAATTAGCAATTTTTAGAAATGTCTTATTGTTTTGGATTATTACCTTTTTCTTTTTTCAAAAATGAAATATTCTGAATAGATTGGTCCTAAATCAACCCACAAAAGGAAAATTGTTCATGACGGCATAATTGAAAACCGTTTAACTACATAATATTAATAGATACACCACATACATTGGAACAGTTTTTATTTCTGTTTTGATGACGCCTGATGATTCCAATGCGCATTAAATGGAAAACGACTTTACTTCATAAAACAAAATGTCTCACGATCGTTGGAAGGTGTCGCAGTTTTGAATCCCACGTAGAGTCTTAACGCAAACGACGATAAAACCACTCACCTTACTTCTCGTATAATCTGACAAAAAAATAAATAAAATAAGACGAACACTTATGTATATGCCTCGACATAATTTACTTTACCTCTTTATTCCCCATAGCTTCGGGCGAGGAGCATGCCGTAACTAAATTACATCCATATTCCATACCTGCTTTTCTGTTTTAATGCATTAAAAATTATTCCCCGATATACAATACATGTTGTTATTATAAAAAAAAAGTACAAAACGTAACCATTCAAAATTTCAATGAATCTTAAACCAACAAAAGTTGAACAATTGTAACATTTATTTTGATTAAATAGTTTCAAACATGCTGCGTATGTTTGCCTGTGTGTGTATGTGTTTCATTTAGGAAATATCGTGAGAATGATAAAAAATGCATTTGAAAAATTCGAAATCTTGATTATTTTTATCACAGTATTGGTTGTAACACCAGGCTATGTAACCAGAATTCTGTCAAATATGTACTGTTATTCAGTTGACGTAATTCAATAGAATGTTTATAGCTACCTTCATACAAATAAATTTTCTTTAGAAATTTTTTAAGTTTTTGATTTTTCGTTTATAAGTGAATTATTTATTAATATCAGGAACATAGCAACATGATAAGTACCAAATTTGTTGATTTTGACAACATGAATCGATTAATGTATTTAGAAACACTCTATGACAAAATAAAGATATGCTATGTACAGATTTGTAAATTGTTCTAACGTTTGTGAGCGAAAAACTTCCATAATTTGCGGAACAACTTAAGAAAATGTAACTTCTACTACCAATATAAAGTTTATAAGTGAATGAGTATTAAATGGATTATAATTTTTAGGTATTGCGTTTTTATTCAATAAAAAAGTTTATCGTAGCAGTCTTCTATCACAATCATAGGAAATATATCAGCCCGATTTTTGTCAAAGAATTATGTCTTCGAAAAAGGACTTATTTCATTAAAATTTATGTATAAATGTTTCCCCTAATAAAAGCAAAATTGCAAAAAAAATCACTTCTAAGACGATTTTTGAAATATATAACATCGAAAAAAGGTGTATTCTTATCTGATGGGGCTCTAAACTTAATGAATAATGGAAATTATTTAGGAGTACAATCCGTCCAAATTTTTATGAACTTAGCTCTACTTGTTTTCGAGTTATCATAAAAATATTATTGTTGACACACACACGGACATTTTTTAAAAACCTCATTTTCGGACTCCTGAGGTAGAATTATGTCAAGATATGTCAAAAAATGAAGTTAAAAAATGTTCATCTTACAAAAGAGGAGAGGAAATCTCAAGTCTCCTAGTGCCTCTTTTGTCGCCTTGAGAAGGTGTTTGTGACCAGGGGACAGAGTGCAACTCTGCTTTGCTCACAAGGTTCTTCCCAAGCTGCTCTTGTCGTTTCGACGACAAGCTCCCAACTACCTGATCTTTGTTGCGCAAGTGACTTTTATGGTCTCGCGTTCGCGTTTTTCCCCACTAGCGAGCTACTCGCTTCTAGTGGGAGTCACTTGCGCTTGCGTTTTGCGTAATTCCCCTAGCGTAAGGCAACATTTGGAACTTATTTCTTTACGGCTAAGGGTATTGCCTATGTGAAGGCTTTTTATGAAAAGCACGCGTCGCAATATGTATATAAAAAATCAAGCGCGAGGCGCGAGTATCGTAATGAGAATGTGTTCCTGAAGGCCGACAGAGCCTTAAGTAAATTAATTTTTTTTTAAATCTAAAATCGAAACAAATGTAACAATCTATTTAAAAGTAGAGGTTTCGACAGTCTTGTAATGTTTGCAAGGAAGCTTTTGTATATGCATTATACCGTGAATTAAGCCGAACGTGAGACGCGAGGTAAATATATTATAGAGCGCTAAGCGTGAGATACAACAGACGCGCACCCTAGGCGCGCTCAAACTTGCAAGTAAAGCGGTCGCGCACAAAGCGCGCAATAAGGATGGACCCGCGCAGCTGGCACATTTTTTTTATATATTTAAAATTCAAGACGTCAAGGAATTCAAGGAATCATAGAGTAGAGTCTTTTCTATTTTTGTATCAACTTTGAATTATGTTTTTGAAAAAAGTTTAATTTAATAAAAATTGATTTTTTAAATATTATAAACGCCCATAAATTTCTCACTCTTCAATGAAATGTATTAATATTAGATATAGGTCAATCGATTAATTTCGAACCAGGTATTATAAAAGTGCTGAAAAAATTTAATAAATATATTTAGAATTCCTTAAGTCAATTTTGAGATATGAATAGGAAAAATAAGCCTTCCAAATTGCATTAATGTATCTGCAACCATCCTCAAGTTATCGCGTGTGCATAAAAAAATCAATGAAAAATCCAGTAAAAGAAATGAATTTTCTTGTAATTTTAAGACATTCTTCAATACTTTCGAAAATTTTTTGAACATTATGTTTTGCATTGTCACAAAGGAAGAAATTCTGGATTTATCCATATCTGTTCTTACAGCGTAACAACATGTATTTAACTAATGATAAAACACCGGAAAAAATGATATATATATATATATATATATATATATATATATATATATCATCCATAAATGTTAAAATGTTCATAAAATTATTATTTTTGGGGGACGATATTGACAAAATAAAAAATAAAAAAATTTTGCAGGTTGATGATGCATTTTAGTACATAAAAATTGGATTGAATAAAAATCATATACTACTATTCTAATGTTGGATTTTTATATTAGAAAAATGAAAAAAAGTATAAAAATGTTAATTTTATTGATATTAAACCATATATACTGTAAAAACATGAAAAATAACTTTAACATGAAATCTAAAAGGTTTGAGTTTGAATTTTGGTCATATGAAAATAACCAAAAATTCAGTTTCCAAATATATGTTTAAAATGTCGAGAAGATAAAAAAAGAAAGCCATCATCGTTACATTCCCTCCATTCGACAAAAAATAGGGTTTACAATAAAAAAACTAGATTATCGTTGGCAGTGTACATAAAAAAGTAAAAAATAAATTTTATTAGTTTGTTTGTTGCTACCAAATTTATACTCGCCATAAAAAAAATTTGAAGGACATCCTATACATTTTCAGCGATTGTCTCCATGACGATTTAATGTAACCAGCTCGGTATTTGTATTGTACATATATTTTACATTATTAGGATGACTCAATTTTTTACCTGAATAAGTGAATCCGTGCTTATCAAGTGTCATTGCAATTGCTACATGTTACGATCTTCATAAAAAAGTAAAGGTACATTTTGTGGTATATAAAACTCTTCACACTAAAGGAATATTCAGTTATTCAGTTGCGTAGCTTGAAAGCAATTTCACTGAAAAGTTTTTCAACAGTAACACAGCCATGCGCTTCTTTATTTTTATCTCACTGTGCTACTTTGTGTACAGTAAATGCCCAGGAGCACCACCAAATCCAACTCGATGTCTACTAGAAAGCCAAGCTAAGCGTGAGTCTAACAACATTTTATTGGATTTAGAACATTTAATATTTCAAAAAATTAACCAATACTGAATTCAGAGCAATATGATAATATGGGATTCAAATTTGAATTGAAAATTTTACTCACAAGAGCATAAAGTTAGTTGAAATAATAAAATAACATTTCAAATTGAATAAAGAGCCTCAATTGAGACTACTTTCGGGCGCAGAATCAGAAATATTTTTTCTAACTGGAAATGAAATCTTGAAAAGTTTCAAACCAGTTTGCCTTCAATTAATCAGCTTAAGACCATTTGGATGCAAGAGTCATTCAAATGAGTAAATTAGTCCTCGGAAAATCGTTTAATTCTAATGGCTCATATGTTTAAAAATTTCTTTTAATTTGACGTATTGAAGATAAACGGGTTTCGAACTTTTTAAGTTTCAATTTTCACAAAAATAACATTATGTTCTTATTCTGGGTTCAGAAACCGCCCCTACTGTCTCCTCCTTTCTCACCGACTATTCTACAGTATGCAAGTTTTGTACGGTTCAACTTTCTTCTACTTAAACTTCTTTGATCATAAATAAACAAACTTTGATCCAGAATGAATTTGTATTGGTTTCAATGTGTGTGGATAGATATTCGCTCATGAAGATCATTAATTTTATTTACAGAAAACTGCCTCAAACCAGTCGCGGCCTCAATCACACTGTTTGTATGTGCATACGCAAAGACAAAGACTCCGTTCGCCACAAGAGATGCGGGTTTTAGTGAGTAAATATGCGATAGTTTAAGTTATCTGTTTCTATAAAGGTCTGACTAAAATATAAGTTTTTATATAAAAGAAACATTGTGTTGTTTATTAATGTCATTATTTAATTTTTCACGTTACATCATTTTTTACGGCGTTAGCGCTTGTTTTATTCTCTATTCTTTTATATTTTACGAAATTCTTTTTTTGCAGACACCTGCACACGTCCAAATACAGATCAAAACGAAACCCATATACTCTACTACAACTGTTTCTTTGACGAGTAGAGATTTAGTAGAGAATCTATACAGGAATCTATATTTCAGCTATTCCACGAGTGACAAAGATAATCAATTAAAAGGTTTTGGGTAGAAAAAAAATGTTAAGGAATTATATGTATGGCTACCAGATGAAATAAAAATCTCATTTAAAATACGAATCATCATTGGAATGTTTTCCCCATCAGCAATTCCTAAACTCCTCCTTAACCTAAAGCAATATTTTTATTTCAGATCTTCGAGTTTTTTTGAGTTTTTAAAAGCCGGTTTATGATATTCAAACCGTTAAAGGAAAACACTTTTTTTTCGTAGATATTGCTCCTATACAATAAGTCTTCGACTATAAGTATACTCACGGTGGGGCTGAACCAACTTTAATTGCAAGGGCCTTGCATATGAGATTTTTGGATTGATTATGGTAGTCTATAATCTGAGCCATTTTAAGGCCAGTAAAAAAAACATAAGATCCTTTTTCAAAATGTCGATTTTTATGTTCAAAATATTAAAAATAAAAAAATTATTGTTTTCACTCATTTTGCGTTAATATTACTTAGTATACATTTTGAAACCTTGAAAGACCTTGCAAGTAAAATTTTAAAATTTTAAAATTTTTTAATACTTTGAACATAAAAGTCAACTTTTTCGACAAAAGCCCTATGGATTATTTTGTTTCTGCTCGTCAAGTGTCCATGGGATTATAGACTACCACAATCAGTCAAAAAATTTCATGTGCAAGGATCTTGCTATTGAATTTATTAAATTTTTTGATTTTTGAATATTTTAAAGATTAAAGTCGCCTTTTTTAAAAAGGGTCCAATGAATTTTTTTGTTTATGGTCTTAGAATGGCCGTAGAATCATAGACTACCACAATCAGTTGGAAAATTCCATATGCAGGGACCTTGTAATTAAAGTTGGTTCAGCCCCACCGTATTCTATTTGTATGTATCTTCACTTTTTATGCTAAATTGGTACCTCAGAAATATTTCTTCTTCTGTTTGAAAAAAGAAAAAAGGTTTTTAGCCCAAGGAATGATTTAATCAAAACACTAAACGATATACGATATTATTTTTTAAGAATTTAAAACATATGAAGTTGGTTAGTTAAATATAAAATTATTCTTTTTTCTTACTTCGATTGAATTTTTATAAATAAAAACTATGCATGGACAACGTATTACAATCTTAGTAAGGTATGTGGAAGTCTTAAGACTTCAATTTTTAGGGTTTCGTATAGATTCGGGTCGACACCTTTTGATTTTCGGTCGGGTGTGCGTCTGCCGTATTCAGGTCCTATATTTTAAGTCTTATATTTCTTGGCCTTATTTTTTCTGGAATGCAATTTTGTATTTACGATTCGAAACTCAGTGTTTGGGACATAAAACTAATTATTTGAGATTTAGGGTATAAATTTCAACGTAAAAAAATTTCAAGTTGTAATTTTTGTTTTATCATCAAGTGGGCGCATTCCTTTCTTCAATAATTTTTCAGTAACACCTTAAGTTTTTATGTTTATCTTTCCAAGTTTTTATGTCCCGAAAAATCGAAGAGACCTCTAAAGAACAACTGTAAATTAATCATTCACACTGCATAGTACATACCTGTATTATTTTTGGTTGACTTTCGAATTAGCGATTCTCGAAATTCGAAATCGGAAAAGTGGTTCAAGGTGATGTTTGCTCTTGAAAATAACAATTAAATATATTGATGATAAATTCTAGAAAAAATTTGTGGTTTAATGGAAGAGAGAGAGATTTTGATTCATTTACCATAAATCAATCAAAAATATAGTTGACCGGCTGTGTCATATAGTAGGCAAATCAAAATTGTTAAAATATTGTAATTGGGCAGAGCATCTTAAATAAAGACAATCGGCTTTTTTGAAAGCTACGTTAACGGAATTTTTTTTAGAATTCAGTTTCCAATTCAGGAAAAAATCAATTTTTCCCCGTAAATTTGTCTCCTGTGCTATTTACTATTGTAAATTTACTATTGTAGGTCTTCGAGTATTTAATCTGATAAGCAGCTTTTTCTAGAATTTTCGTAAAGCAAATATACCACGTGTTTGTTTAAGATTTTGAGTCAGTTTAGTATTTCAAAAATGTTGATTCTTTTGTTTTATGAAAGAAAACGGGTTTTCAACCGAAGGAATTATCCCAAGCCCCACGTTTGGGTCGCTAAATTGTTACTTTCCACGAGTGGTGCGGGCAGTAACTAAAGGGAGTAGGTTTTTTTTGGAGGAGGTTGTTTCCGACATAAGCGTAGGGTGAACGTGGGTGGAATGAGTCCGAAGGTTGGTTTATTTATCTGTATGGGGGATATACCATGTGGCGGGGAGAGTGATCCGAGAGTGGAAGGAACGTTGAGGGAGCTAAGGTTGAAACGGGGTAGATGTGTCGGCAGAGGCGGCCTAAAAGTTCAAGTAACGATGAGGGAAGTCAGCCCCTGAGGGGGTGGCGTGGAATCACTTGGTGGGCGGAGAGCCCAACAGAGACGGCGAAAATGTCTCTGAGGAGCCCACGGCCGCGATGAAGAGAACGTCTTCCCCGGTAAGTGGAGTGGCGACGGAGGTGCGGGGTGCTGGCTTGACGACAGCGGGGGTGCCAGCGGTTCGGCGTTCCATCGGTGTGGCAGTGTTGGTGTCCGCGACCGCGTTGCTCGTAGTTGCGGTGGCCGGAGGTACGGGGGTGGCCGCGTCAGAGGAGTCATCAGTCCTCATGCACTTCGAAATCGGAGTCGATTGTGCCTTCGCGGGAGTGCGTGTTAGATCCGAGTAAGAGAGGTACGAACCCTCTAAGATTTTGTTGGGGGACTGTAGCCCCTCTGGAGCAGGTGCCAGAGGCTGGGCTGTCACATGAGGAATGTGGGGATGTCGCACTGTGCTGGACGGTGGGAAGGTCTGTCGGGGCTCCGTATGGAAACGCGAAAGCCGAAGCACAAGGGAAACGCGCGGCCTGTTGGGTTGGCAAACGCGGGGATCGCTAGTCCCTGGTAATCCACGTTCAATCCCTTTCAAAACCCAACTCCCTCTAGGGAAAAGATCCGGTACAGACGGATCGTACAATTGGGCGGCTAGTCGGGCGGCCTCCGCCTGCCTCCTCCTTCGGCGGCGAGTGGCGGGGTTGGGGTTAGCTTTCCCCTTTGTGGCCCCATCTTAGGATACGGTTTTATGAACAGCGGCACTCGAAATCTATTCCTTGAACTCTTACTAATCCCTAACGCAAGAAGGAGGAGAAAAAAGAAATAACCGGCTAACCTGCAATAGCGGCTAACCTGGTTATTACCTCAAAAAATAAAAAAATAAAAGAGAAAAGAAAGGAATAGAGTGTGTCCACGGCACTTGGATAACACACATTAGCGGCTAACCTAGCTGACGTGGACGAAGGGGTTATGGGAAAGCTATATATTCGATGAACTACACGAAAAGAACGAAAACCACACAAACACAACAACAAAAAATGGTATGAAGTCGATATTAAAGGAAAGAGCAAGAGAAAAAATAATAATAATAGTATCACCCGGCACTGACACTAACGAAGAGGTAGTAACACACGTGACAATACTGAAAAGAAGGTTGGAAAATTCACTCACGAGGCCCGGACGTCTAGATGGTCGGTGATGGCCGTGAGAGTAACGAGGCGGAGGTCGGAAACGGAAAAGAAGCGACAGGAACAACGTGTAGGCAAACCGGCCCAGCGGAATGATGTGGTAAAGTTTCGATCTGGAGAGCAAACACGTTTTCTATTTTTGCTGAGCGTTCTTTAATACTGCTGGTATAGCGGTGTCACAATAATGAACTCGTAGGCGATCTAGGGTCGACTGTGTCTAGCTTCGGTCTTCCCGCTCAAAGGTGGCTCGGTGCGCGAGCTCTCGGTGCGAGGAAGAGGGCCCATTCGCACGCTGATGGGCTGAAGGTCAAAAACTGAGAGCGTGACTGAGTGGAGTGGACGCCGCCGCTCGCCCATGTTCCCCGCGCTTCGAGCGCTCGCAGCCTCCTTAACGCTATTCTTATAAAATTCAAAAGTTCCAATTAGGAATTAAAAATAGAAATTATTATTCAAAATTAATAAAATTGCAACCCTATGCTATCTATGTACTATACTTACTATATCTAGAAGGAAATTCCGAAAAATGATAATTTTGATCGGTGTTTGGGGTTATTCACTCTAATTAATTATTTACAATAATAATTTAGTAAAATTAAGTATAACAAGACCCGAAGATCGATTAATTTATCCTAGAGAAAGAAGAAAAGAGAGAATATCGATTGTTCTTAAGCTAAACGACCTCATAATCTAATCTACAATATAACTAATTTTTCTACAAAAATCCCAACAAATAAAGGAATAAATGTATGTACACTATTATATCGTGAGTCCTAAGGACACGGAGCGACCCAAGAATGACAGCTCTTTGCATCCTTCTCGCAAGTGCTTTGGCATTTTTCTGGCACGCGGGTATAGCTTCGAGGTTACGAACCAGTGATGGTTTCGCACCTCTGAGAGCACCGATGATAAGGACAATCATTTTAGCCGAATATTCTTTGTACACTCCTTGCAGCTCTCGTATAAGATATTGATACCTCTCTCCCTTTTCCTTCTCCTTGACTGTGATGTTGACGTCGGCTGGAGCCGAGAATTCGATAACAAACATTGTTCGTTTCTCTTTGTCAAGGAGTACGACAGGGCTCGCCACTTTCGACAAGTGTTGACTGACACGACAAGTGCCTGACTGACAAAAAGTTTTTCTGTCATTTTTTTCTTTGGTTTCCAGGAATCCTGCAAACTGTACGAAGGCTTAGAGTCGATGAAGTTAGTCAGTAGATATATGGAAATAAGGAACTACGGCTGTTCGATGAAGTTCTTTTTGGAGGCCATTCGACTTAGCCTTCGCAACTGACACTGTCAGTCATGTCAGTCGATGACTGACTTCTGCCGAGCCCTGTCCTAGAATGTGCAGTCTTACCCTTGCATGCGGGGCTCTGAGAGAGTGGGCAAACACTTTCCCTAGCTGCTGGTGAGAGGAACTATGACAACACTAAAGACAGTTCTAAATGCCGTTCAAAGCGATCAAACGTACAGAGCACCCGGCAATTTGTCAGCAAACAGTGCCAATCGCTCTAAAGATCGGGGTGCTGGAAAGAATTTGTATGGAGCGCGATGACGGACCGGCATGCCGATGGACGCTTTGAGTGGACGGATCGACTCAGAAATGGCGTGTTGAATTGCTACGATGTCAGCCTTATCCCTGATCGCAAAGGTTACATGGCGTGCCTGAACACTCTGTGGTGCCAGAAACACCCATATCTTTCGAACTTTTCACAACAGTTGTTGCGGAATCGCGCCAAAAACCTCTCGCGGACAGGATACGCGCGCGGAACGCTTCACCGACCGTTGCAGGGACAAGCGTCAGATGAAGAAGGAGAAGCAACATCAAGACCAACCCCAGGAAGCTGACATTCCCTGAAGGATTATGGCGATTCTTGGACAAGGAGAAACTCTAACATTCAGGTCCTTTCTAAGCCCTAATATCCGGGTAAAATGAGTGCCGCCCTTCGTAAGGATCTCTCGGAGAAGTCCTACCTCTGGACCGTGACTACTTCAGTTTATGATTTGGCGGGAGCTTTGGCCAATTCAAATCGAAGGATAAAGCCAATGATAGATCAAAAAGCGCTTGCATCAACTGAACAAGTAGATTGGCTGGACAAGACAGAATGCGTCCCATATTCAGTGTGTGATTGAGTACATAACATCTGGTAAGCCGTTTACGGAAAGGGACCGGAAGCACGCTAACGAACAGATGTTCCACCATCAGATACTGAACAAGTTGAAGCTGTTGACGATCAAGCGGTACATTGTTGAAAAAATACAGGTGCTTTCTGACGCAAGAAGGAGGATACAGAAGAGGGAGGGATGGGTTAGGGAGAATATTTTTTGGTAGGAGGCATAGTTTGCTTTTTAAGTATGGAAAATAATATTGGAATAATTCGATTTTAAATCTTGAGCCAATCGACGCGATATAAGAAAAAAAGTCAAGAAAGTCGAATTTTTGCTTTTAAAAAGTCAAATGAAATTGCCGTTAAACATTTCTTTATAGGAACAATCGTGAAATGTCAAAATAATTTTTTCATCGTCTTTTTCACTAATCATTTGTATGTATTATACGGTAAACGCAGAAAATCGAGCGCGAACATTATGAGGAGAATGTCTTCCTTAAGGCCGATAAAGCTTCAAGTCAATAAATTTCCTCCTTCATTTGAAATCAAAAACAAATTCAGGAATTTTTACATGAAGAATACATAACACCAAGCGCAAAGCGCGAGACTCACATGTTTCAGAGCGCGAAGCGCGACGACCGAAGCGCACGCCCTAGGCGCGCTGAAACTTGCGTGTGAAGCGCGCGATGAGAATGTGCCTGCCAAGCGGGCAGATTTTTTTCCTTATTTTGCCTATGTAGTATAGACTCTAGTAATAACTTTTTTTCTGATCCGCGTGTATGGTAAAAGGTGCATGCTATTATGAGTTTTTGTGCAGTATACACCTCATTAAAAATTATATTATTCACTTACACTCAAACTAAACGATCGAAAATTGCAAAAATCATAAAAAATTTCATTTTGCTCGTAACCTTCAAGGCAATTTTTTTCTGTGATCTGGGTGAACAGTAGAAGTTGTATATGAGGATAATATGAGGGCCTATGGAGTGTAACCTCATAAAAAATATCTTATACGTATTCGCATACTCAAGCGAAAGTGCCAAACATAAGACAATAATTATTGATAAGGTCTATACTGCCTGGGCTATTATATTATCGTAGTATGCAATCCGTACTATACACCCAAATACAAGAACAAGTTTTTGGCCTAAAAATAACGAACAAAATCCAATTTTTCATGATATCTTACGGTGTCAGAAAATGAGCGGAATCATGAATGTCATCATTTGATGAATGAAAAGTCAAGTTATGGAAAAGTTGTGAAATTCCGTCAGGGTCTGTTCACAAAATACGTAACGTTAGAAAAAAAACGTTATGTATTTTTTGAATGACCCCTCGGGATAACAGTTAAAAAGCTTCTTCAATAAAATCCTCAAAAGAAACCCACAACCTATCAGCTAGTTTTTTTTTTAATTTTCCAAATATTTGGACTGTTTGGATCAAAATTGTCGAACTTTTTTCTCTGAACCTCAGATTCGTGATCATAAACCCCGGAAAAAAATATCCAGTACTGATCAGACAGTCATGTTATTTTCCACGAATTCAGACCATTTGGATGAAAATTTTCGACTTTTTTGATTCTGACCTCTTTTTGATCAGAATCTCGCCTCCCCTTTTCCTGCACCATTCAGTACTCAGTACAGTGTTCAGTATCACAGTACAGTATATTCAGTATACAGTACAGTATAACAGTATTCAGTATCTCATGGGATACAGTTTTTTTTTAAATTTTTCACAAATTTGGGCCAATTGGATATAATGTCAAATTTTTGAATTTTGACATGGAGATTCACATGGAGATTCCCTTATATAGTAATGGGTTTAACGAAAACCTGTTGAAATAATGTTGCGTCTTTAAACATGAAAGTTTCGTATGACTAAAAGTTTCGAGCTACTCGAAACTTTCGGGTAGGTCGAGCTCAACTCGAAACTACAATTGGACTGCGGCGTGGTTTCAAAAGTCGAGATTCGAAATAGAAAGAGAGGTCCGTTCTATTTTCGACTCCTCAACGGGCCCAGAGTCCCATTGAGGGTCGGAACCTGACAAACTCGACTCGACTCGTTCAAACAACGAGTTTCGAGTTTTTTTTATAAGCCCATTATCAATGATGCTATTTTCCACTTGACAAAGAGCAGAACATTATCATACAAAATAGTATTTTTTGCATCGTATGGAAGATATGTGAAGTTTGTTGCGTCAGCGTAGCAGGCGCAGCAATCACACGAGTGAATCGCTTTTATCTACAGCACGATGAACGCGAAAAAAATGCAATTACCGCAGACGGGAATGTGGCTTTAGGGCGAGTTGAGAGACAATAAAGTTACAGATTCTTTATTGATTTACAGATTTTCAACTTATATTCTGGAGGCTTTGTTTCACTTTGTAAACGCGTTACCCACAGCTTAATCATTTTCAGATGGCGTTACTATCGAACTACAATTTATCCGCGCTAACTGCACTTCTCTCGCTTACTTGTCCGACTAGTGAGGGAAATTAAGTTTCCTCGACGGACCCGTCATCGATCGAGAAATCGATAGCTTCTGTATCTCTCAACGAGCCTCTGAAGTCCCACTTCCCACGCGAGTATTGGACAAAAAAATATAATCATAATAAACGCTTCTTAAAACAAAAATTCAAACGAAAAAACAGTTCTAATCATCCGATCTAGATCAGTATCATCGGACCTACAAGTAAATTGAAACGCTCATTTTTTTTAATTGTATTTTTACTCTCGACTCTCCATATCGAGGTCTAAGACGTTTACATATCAAAAAGTCTTAAATGAAGTCTGATTTTTTCTCTAAATTCAGATTGATTTTTGTCTCGATTTGAGACCTACGATCAAGGCAATAGACAAACTGTCAATGGCAATTATGGGCTAATGTCATAATATATACTCTTGTTCATCGATCTGGCTCTGCAGAAACCTCGTGACATGCTGAATTGAATTTTTTTGCTTAAAAATACTCGACTTGTAATGCCAATGTCAGATGCGCAAGTTTGCCTGGGCGCATCGGAAGCCTAATGCGTGGGTGGGCGGTCAAATATAACAAATTTTATGGGTCAGCTCGTGATAACGTACATGGATGAAACTTGGTGAAGTTATTGTTTGTATAATGACAAGAATACTTGGACAAGGGCATATGAAAAATTTGAAGAAAAATCCTTCAGTCATTATGTGAGCAATAGAATCACGAAGATTCATCCATGTACCTTATCACCAGCTGCCCCTCTCCTCCATTTGCACTTGTTTTGATGCGGTCTGCTGGCACATTCAGTTGCGGAAAACCAAATTATCAAATCACAAGCTGACCCATAAAATCATCATATCTCATGCGCTTAATTCTGATCATAAATACTACTTGCATTTAGAGTCACCGTAAATTCTCACTTTGAGGACAAGGATTGTGTGTGATAAATGTACTTCACAATGAATCTGTAATACTTCAAAACATTGCTTTAATATATTTTTCACCAAGTTTTTTATTAATAAATTTAATGCTTTCACGATGGTTCATTATGATGAAAGGAGGTGTTTCGGGTTTCAATCGTGTGC
>JAUMHM010026463.1:0-16422 GCA_032362435.1 Melikaiella ostensackeni
TTTCCAAACTTTCAGTCTGATACTTTATTTTGAAAAAAAGTTCTATGGTTCAAAAAAAAAATTTGGTACACAGAAAAAAAGAGGTCTGTAATATAGGAATTTGAGTGTGTCACGTGCCCTTAAAAGGTTCAGTCTTTAATTTGAGGCCAGCTCGAAGTTTCTAGAACGTTAGATTCGCAACTCATGTTGTTTTCAAGAAATGACGAAAAGGGTTAACTTTCTCAAAAACCTAAAGTGATGGAGCAAATCTAATACCAGATTTGAATTCAGCGATCTCTGTAACATATGAGACTGGTGGTCCTGTTCAGTGGACATGCCGCTTTTTATATCTTGTCTTATTTCCCGCGCGAGTATTGGACAAAGATTATTCCTAGGAGATTTATTGGTCCAAGCAGGAAAACGCGCCTTCTAACCAGTTTCTAGAAAAATAGCTCCTAAAAGCGTCTTGCAGTGTAGAAAAATAAATCTCCCAGTAATAAAATTCTATTTAAAAAAAATAAATATTGAAAAAAAGACCTCGATCGACCTTCTCTTCATAAATGATGGCCGTACTGGACCTATGCTCGTATAGATACATCAAACCATATGTCCAACATCAACCGGTTGTCTCCCTTGTGCTCTCTAAATTTATAGTAGTAATATTTCAGTAATTATTAGTGAAATTCCACTAAATCGAATATAGAGAAGTTGTTCGCTAACGATTATTAAAGGAGGACTAATTCTAATAATCCAAATGTTTACTGATCCGATATTGGAATACTACTAATTGCTGATTCGATATACATGAATTTATATAGAACCGTATATATTAATTGGAGAAGGTTATAGAAATAGGAAGCGTGAGCAGTGAAAAAGTTCAATACACATAAAAACGTGATCGTGTAACATTCTTAATTTCATTGAAACAATATTGTGTCAATATTATAAAACTTGCAGATAGGCTACGACACCTAATCCTGGATCTTACCACGTAATCTCCACTATCGAAACGTATTTACAAGTTATTGCATCATAACGCAAAAACTAGAATTATTTGCACGCGTGATATATTTTACCTTACTTTATAACCGTCATAAATAATCCCTTAATGCCTGTGCACATCGAAATAGCTAAGTAATTTTTTCAAATTTCCATTCATCATCAAATAAAGTTATAATTTTCTTTACTATTCTATTAGTAATATGCTGAAGTATTAGTGTTTCATTGGTAGAAATGTTCACTAATTCCGATTTAGAGAGTAGGCGGCTTACCTCCGTTTTCATAAATCTTCTACCACAGCATAGGCCAGATAACGTCTTACAGGATGAAGGTTACGCGCTTTTGCGTTTTTCACGTTTAATTGAACGAATTGAAAAATTTATAAATTGTTACCATCATAAAGCTTTCTGTATGAGGAAACAAAAGCGAACAGAATGTTTTCAAGAAAATGATAATGATTATGTAATAAATTGATTTGAAAGTAGTAAAAAATAAACAAAAAATTCGCTATCTATAAAAGAGATACCATGTTTTGAAGGTATTTTACAAAATGATGAAGCTTCAAATATAAAGTTTCTGAAAGAAACAAATCATTGGTGGGTGTTTGTCAAAGAGGAGACAATTTTAGACAATGAGGTTTTCTGAAACAATAGTATATTATGCACCTAGAGATGAAAGCAGGTGTTTTTTATCGAGTTCTACAAACATCGCGCGAGATAAAATACGCATGCTTCATTCCGTGGTGGATACGGTATTTTCTTCACTGCATGGTGGAAAATCGCGGATTCGATTCATGTAGAGCGTACCGAACATTGCCGCTTGTTGACCGCAGAAAACAACTAGGGAAAATAGTCGTGACAGGGAAAAAGCTTATGGCAGGAGTTTTTTTCATGGTCAGGAATTTATTCTTAATTTTTCCCCGTTCAACAAACCGCAACACCCAGCCTGCTTTGCATGCTTGAAACCCCGAGGATTTCACGCATATGTTGGTGAAATAAATTTTCAAACCGCTTTGACAATATTTTTCTAATTGAGGATAACCCAAGTCATTTCGAAAATATAAAACTAATCATGATAAAACAAACAAATTTGAAAAATCTTTCAAAAATATAAGCAGATCAGATACATAAAAATAAGAAAAAAATCACTAATAGCACGATTTATCTGATTTTGACTTCAGCGTTTCAAAATGAATTCTCATTTAATAGTATGATAAATTAATATGTAGCGTCACCAGACATTTTATAAAAGATATTTCGCACGAATGATGATAATTATTTATTGTTATTTAATTATACTAATATTTTCGTAAGTATGAAATTAATGATTTCAGCCCGCATTATGAATAGTTCGAATGATTATTTTCAAGTTTCGCCCTAGAATATCAATGCAAAGTGACCACACAAAAAACTTGTGAGACAGACTTTGCAGTGATTTTTTAAATCCTGAGCTCTAAAATATTGAACTCTACAATTGATTTTCAAACGAGGTTGTCCAAAATTTCGAAACTTTACTAAATTGTGCTTTTATATAATTGCTTTACTGAGATATTTTCAGAAGCAAGTTATTATTCAAAGGGAAAGTGGAAAATCACCGGGACTCAAAGTCTTCAACTTTTTGGCAATCACCCTGGTATTATAATTTATTTCGATCGACGTTCAGAACATAAACAATCGCACAAAAATATCCCGATAGCCAAATATAACCTATGCATATCCCTATTTAATCGTTCTTATTCAGATTATATTAATAAATATTGAAATTGACCTATTTCTATTTATGCTTACAGGCTGTGAGGTTCACAGTTGAGCTTGTTCACAGCACACCTGGTTCACAGTTGAGCTTGCAATTGAGGAAATTATTTCCTAAATATCGCGATGACGACTTTTCTCCTGCCTGGACATTTAAATATGTACATAATTAACAGTTAAGTAATTTACGAACAATCGCTAATAACATGGTGACTGAATTCGATCCAAGTTTAACGTTACTAGCAAGGGACTATGTCATCAATGGATGGAAGGATAGAAATATCATTAGACCACTATCTAATTTGATTGGCAAAACTGATAATGTATTCAACACAGGAAATAACAAGTTTGTAAGTCTGAACCATTACGATCTTTGGCGATTGGGTATTAATCGTCGTTTTTCGAATTTTCTCAAGATTGATCAAGCTGCTGCTGAACGCAGAGCAAGGCAACGAGCAGTCATCAATACAATTTATGAAGCAAGTCATCAAGCAAACATTCAAGCAAGCCGTCGAACATTCCATCAAGCAATTCATCAAGGAAACCTTTAAATGAATCTTTAAATAAACCTTCAAGAAAATCTTCATGCAAAACTTCAAACAAATCGTCAAACGAACAATGAAGTGAACCATCAAACAAATCTTGAAACCATTGATCAATTATACTATCAAGCATACGCTGCAGCATACCATCATCATTTCGGTGGGAACTGATATAATTAATTCAATAAATAAAACGTAAGACTGAAACACAATATCATTCGTGTTCGAAAGTTGGCTCAAAACGTTACAATAAAATTGTAATCATATCAGAAACTTATTGTAAAATGGTTGGGAACTGGTTGCTAATTACAATCTTCTAGCATTTCAGTTCGATTTTGTTTGAAAAATGATATTTTGTAAAAAGAAAAATATGCTATATAATCAAATAAACATGTAGTAGGATTAATCGATTTATGTGACGAAAAAGAAATCATTGTGGTTTGGCATTCAAAATTCATTTTTATTAAATTTTTAAATCGGCTAAGAACTTTCGTTTAGTTTTTGTGCGTAAACTAGGTAGTTGCAACGAGTGTGATGCACGAGTATCATACACAATTTTTGGAAACATCCGACCAAGAGTATACGCCAGAGGCTACTCCAAAATAGTGACAGAAGCGTCAGGCCTGTGTCACTTAGAGACTGAAGTAGAGGCTGATCCGCTAGAGGACGCCACCGCACCTGTCTTACGACCTCAGGATTCGCAACCCGTGCGTGAAATTGCTTTTTCAAAGTGTGCATACGGTGCAACTTCAGAGGTGGGTGTTGCAAAAAATGTTAAATATTCAAATTCATAAACCGAATAGAAGACATTAACATACTCCTGAATTCTTGCGAATAGCCTTATTCTTTTGAATAAATGAAATAATTTGAACGATATGGGTTAGAGGTAGCCGAAAAATGACTTTTGTCAAAATTTGTATTTGCCCATGTGATTTTGAGTTTCCCTCAAAATAAAACTCTGCCATAAAAAATTTAGCAAACAAATTTTTGTACTTAGAGGTATTCCCAGCTATGTAATTTTTCCAAATTTCATATTTTTTTTATAATTTAAAAAAAAATAACTACGTCTTTATTCTGAGTGGTGAAATTTCAATAACTAAGACGACGGATTTGACTTTAATGGTATAATAATACGTAGTGGCTAGCCTGCCGGCGCCGGCAACATTGTTTGTTGCCGGCTGTTTTCTGCCTCCCGGGTTTAAAGTTCCGAAAAGCGTGTAGCGATGTATTTTTATGCACTGATTACGAATATGGCCATGAAAATTGCAAGAAAATAAATGTTCAATGTCAAAACTTAAAAAAACCACGTTTTTAAAAAGAAAAATGTTATGTCTACAACATTTTTCTTAAATCGTATACGGGCGGAAAGGCACTCCTGTGATTCGTCACAGAAATAAATTTAGTCAAACCTCTAACCCTTTCCAACATCTCGTGTGGGAGAGAAGGCACCCCTTTGACTGATGACGTAAATAATGTTGCGTGTCCTAAACTCAATTATGGAGTTAAGCTTGAAAGAAAAAATCAAATAAATTTTTTAGATCTTACTGTCAATAGGGTGGGTGGAGGTGTTATCACAAACTGGCACAGAAAGCCTACGTGATCTGGCAGATGCTTAAATTTTCTCTCTTACACAGATATCAAATATAAAGTCAGTTTCATTAATAACATGAATAATAGAGCTGTTAAGTTATGACATGTCAGTTTTGCTGATGCTAATATACAGATTGTCGAAAATACCTTAAGAAATAACGATTATTCAAATTCCTTTGTTGAGACATATATTAACAAAAGATTGGATCTTATCAACTTCTATACTGCTGATCATTAAGCTCCCATTACACAAATTAACACTTATTTTAATCTTGATAGACTTTTATTTCTACTTTTTACATCTGATTTTTGTCGAAACTTAAAAATTTTGTTAAAAGAGTTTAAGATCGCTCCAATTTTTCGATCCGAAAGAGACATTTTCAATTATTCTAGTTATTCAAAAGATCCTATTAAGAAAGCCAATAAAACACACCATATATTTAATTGACTGTTCTGGCTGTGATAGCTGTTATGTTGGTTATTCTGAAAGATATTTTCATGTTTGTCTTAGAAAAAATAAAAAAGATTCTAGACGTGATGATCGTGGCACTATTCTTGTACAACACTCACATGAGTTTGATCACCATTTTAATTTTAAAAATAGTAAACTCATTGAATTTGAGTTTAATTACAGAAAAAAACCTTTTAGAGAAATGTTTCATAAAGTTAGAGATCAACATTCAATTAATGAGAGACCTGATACACAAAATATTAGTAATGTTCATATTGATTTAATAAAAAATACTTCTTAATATGAAACTTTGCTTGTTGTTTATCATGTTTTCTGTACTCCATTCGATTTTCTCTCTCCCCTTTTTTACTAATTCGTATATTCTTTACATGATGAGCTTATCCGCCATGTTTGTTTCTCTCTAGTCACTACGATTTTACTAGATGTCAACAGATACACATTATATGCGCAGTTTGTTTCCAAACCCAGTTTCTTATATGTCCATGATTTTATTTTCACTGTTCTTTCGACGTTTTGAAATATTGTAATTTCTATCTGTGTATTGAGAATGGATGTGTGTGATCCACCATAATGTTTACTTTTGTTCAAATTTCCTCCCAATCGGCAGGTATACTCTCTTCATTTCATTTTATTTAAAATATTTCAACATTATTTTTGGTACAACATGCCATTTTACTCAATTCTCACATATCTTTCGTACACCTTTTGGTCGCTAAACCCATTTCTTTTGAGGTTAGTTTCTCATTTTCTTTTACCAGGTTCTTTCAAGTTCTTGTTTAACTATTTTCAATTCAGATCTCCAGCCATAATACAGACTAATATGTTTTGTCTTTTTCGTCTCTATCTTATGCTTAAAGACAGGAGATGGTTTATTATTTTAATGTGATTTTGGACGAACAAAAATGTCCTTATATGAAACTAATGAGGCACGGGGTGATGCTGCATGATGAAAATAATTTTAAAAAACAATGAACAAAGATTCTGAGAATGGGTTTTTATTCGGCAGAAATCACAGAAATCGTTTAAAAATGTGTTTTTTTTATACATATACACAACTGTCTAACGGATCGTGAAAAAACATTGCTTTAAATTCTGAAACGGAACATTTATAAACTTATTGCGAACATATGGTTTTGTTGAACCAACTTTTTTGAATGCTTAGAATTACTATCGTTTCGAATGAACGTAATAATAAGCTCTTTGGAACATGAAACATTTATTTTATCAAGAATAAGTGAAGTATCGTTTTGAACGAACGTGATAATGAGCTCTTTGCAGCTTGAAACATTCATTAAGAATAAGTGGAATCGAAACAGTCCATAAATCCAATTGAATTTTTAACCAAGTGTGGTTAAAAATAATGTTCAGAATTATCAACGTTAAAACCTCATAAATTATCAACATCTAAACCTTCAGAATGATAAACATTAAATTCTCATAAATATATTTTGAATATTCAACAAAGATTCGTTTTCAATTTGCAGAAAAGACAAATATACTTCTTCAAGAACAATAGTTTTTTGTTTTCTATTTTGTGATTGATTTATCGGTTCAACCTTGCTTTGAATGTTATGCACCTGTACTTGAACGAGGTTTTCGTAGTTTCCATTTGTGAATTCAACCATTTTTATTTTTTTACATCTTTCTCCAATTTCAATCGTATCGGTTTTTTCTTTCGAGATTTTATTCGCTTCTCTTCCAACTTTAATATCATCACTACAAAGTGTAGATAAATTCAGTTGCACATAAGATTTTGGAATGCTATCATAAGTCGATATTTTCGGTAAAACGGATGAATTTGAATTCGCGTAGCTTTTAAGTTCCTTAAAATGTTCTGCACTAACATTTCTTATCTTCATAGAATTAATATAAGATTTAGCAGACCACAATAGTTTGTAAGACTTAAGGAAGTTCCTACGAAGACTTGCATTTCATTTAACTGTTAAGCAATTTTCCTATTTTCTTTTGGGATATTTTTCGTCTTTTTTGATTCAATATAATCTTAAATTATTTGTCTAACGCATTTTCTAATAAGTAACTTTTCCGGTAAATTTCTGCAACAAAAAGTGATGTCTTTACTTGTTTCCATAACAAAAGCCAAGATGAAAATATCCTCGAGTGGTTGATAATGCCTTCTTACATCAAGAAAAGGTTTCAATTTAACGCTTATGCTCTCAATTAATACTTTCACATTGTCACTCGCATGTGTCGAAGATGAATCAGTGTTGTAATCTGAAAGTAAAATATCTTGAACAGTAGGTGCAAACGAAAGCAAAGTAGGTTTGGAAGTAATGCAGTTTTTGACTGGTAGGTCTATTAGCGAAGAATTAGCAGACTCCTCAAGCCCTCAATCTTCCTAACTTTCTACCTGCGAATTGCTTAATTTTATGACATGAGCCTGATCTACCTCACTATGCGGACTAAGGAAATCTTCGTCCGTCGTATCGGATTCTACAAAGCGTCTTAATGATCCTAATGCAGAACAATCGTCGTTTTCGCAGTTTTCTCTGCTTTCTGGTAAACTTAAATTTGTGAGTACAACCGTTTTTAAAATCCCAGTGAAATGTTGGCACATGGGGGATCGGTCGATTGAATGTTGCCTAATAAGACAAGACACATTCTCCAATGAGTCTTGATAAAAATTACGCGGATTTAGGTCGGAAGAGCCAAGTCTACTGGGATTGTCCCAAATATGAATCATTGATCTTAAAGTGATAAGCCAACCTCTTATAAAGTAAAATCGGCATGTCACGTCTTTACCATTTTCTAAGAAACGCCATTTAGATATATGATCTATCATATCAGTCCAAAATTGTACATGAGATGTTGCATTAGATACCGAACTCCGTAATTTTTTCTTCATATTGTCCGGCTCAGTAGTTGAACCATTTAAAGAATCGAATATGGTGTCAACGAGGTGAATGAATTGAGACGTGAAGATAGCCTCTGCTGGAAGTTTTTCATGTACAACGTACGTATCAATCTCGCATGCAACTGAGCTACTTAATTGCGCAGCAGCGATTCGTACTTTCATTTTAACTCACGATTGGCTTTTAAAATATCTGCAGATATCGTGTTTTCCGTAAAATAATACGCGATTACTTGTTTCCCTTTCTTTCTAACACCTCGGACCATAAACACTAAAGCATGATTTGCTTGACCGATACTTCGACCTAACTGACCAAGATCTTCAAATCCAATTATTTTTTGTTTGTGAGATTCATATGATAATTTGGCAGCTAACTGTGCTTCCTCTAGCAGAACTACGCAATTTTGATCTAATTTTTTTGAAGACTGATATTTTCGTCCTAATTCTTGCATGACAGCTTTATCGATACCGGGTTCAGAAGGTATTTCAGCTGAAACAGCTTTCAATAATCTGGTTGATGGCAAGATAAAAATCGAGCATAAGTGTCTGTACAGTTTCGGACTTCGCTTGAAGATACATAAAGCAAATACTTCGTCATTCACAGTCCACCTTCTAGCACATGGTTTTTGAGAGCAGTTCCTTAATTGCAAATGGATGAAATCTTTTGCTACCTCGTTTAAATCTCTATCAATAGCTGCAAACAAATTTTGTTTGTGCAAGTATTCAAGATGCTCAACTACGTTTCTTTCATTCTTGAATTTTTTTGCAATTTGAATAATTTCGCAGTTCCTTCCCAATGAATTTCATATATTGATTTTTCGCGTGGTGTACGGTTTGATCTCGACGCGCCAGTTTCTCTTATTTTTTTATAATTTTGTGTCTTCAGAAGCCTCAATTTCTACTTTTTCAGATGTTTCAATTTGAACTGATTCTATTGCGCCTAAATTTCCAGGAGTTTCAATTTCTACTGTTTCAGATGCTTCAATGTGAACTGATTCTACCGCGCCTAAATTTGCACTAAGATCAAGGTTTTTCCCAGTAACGCAAGGTACTGCATTCCATATTAATCCGACACAATTCTCATCTCTATAATGCGAATTGAGGAAGTGATCGCAATAGATATGCATATGGTCAACATTTGTTTCTTCCTCGATACTAGACACTTGTTTCCACTTTTTCTTCAAACTTTTATGCTTAGGGAAATAGTGAAAACGTTTATTTTTATAAGAGGGATCAATTGCCGCAGAATGATCCTTGCAATTGCAGTTTGGAAATTTGCACGAATATCAAAACGTTCCGATTTTGGACTCCATTTTCAACCCGTGCGAGTGACGAATTCAAGACTTATGTTTAAATAAAGCTATTAGTTGTGTATAACGTCGAAAGCTATGGCTAGATCCAATCATATCATTTTTAGGGGGATGTGGTCAACTCGATCTAACCTCCTCCTTATCTGCAATTCATCCGGAGACACCTACTTCAGTACTTCCAAGGTCATGGCAAACAAGCTCTTCTGAGATTTTTGGTCAACCGAAAGATAGGTTCCAAAACTGTGAGAGCAATTAGGAATTGAGAATTCTGTATCGACGTAAGAAGTGCATTGGACTGAACTCCTTCAACTTTTTTGTCTATTTCATCAAATTTTTCAAGTGCCAAGCAAACATATTCGTACACTTTGTGGAACAATTGCAAAGAATCAAGATCCTCCACCCATCGGGTTTCACAAAATTTGAGTAGACGAGTTCGCTTCGCGTCTGGAGCATCAGCCTTAATTAGTGTCATCAAAATGACTCCAGCTTCACTTGATAGATGAAAAAAATTTACTATTGCTTTAATTGTCCCGATACAATTTCTGATTGGTGGAATGTCGCATGCGTGGGTGATGGCCAAATTTGAATTGTGATTGGCACAATGAAGGTAAATAGCTTGTGGATGTGATTTCTGAACTTTGACGGCACAACCTTTGACTATTCTGCTCATCGCACGCGCTCCGTCATAATCTTGAGAACAAAAAAGGTAAAAGAATGTTTTAGAAATTCAACGTCCCAAACCTTCAGTACACTTTCCAAGAACTTTTTTCGATTCAAGGATACTTTGCAATTCTTTGTACGCAATAATTTCCAAAAAGTTAGAAGCTCCCATAACTTCCGTTGTATAGAAAATCGAGATATCATCAAGAAAATGCAAAACATGGTAGAAATGTTCGAAATGTATCATTTTTTGAATGTCTGACGAAAGTTTCGAAAACGTTTCGCCGCTAACTGAATGTAAGTGTTAATAGCATATTACTAGAAAATATACAGAAGATATTCACTTTGTCCAACCATAAGAGTAGATTCAACGCGCAGTTCTCCTAGGGTTTCATTAGCGATCGCCACAAAACATTTCGACTTATTGACGTGCTCAACAAGTTTCGTTGCGATCGTCTTCCCAGCAGCATTTATTATTTCATTCTGGATATGAGGACTCAAATATGTAGCATTCGCAGAAGCAGTATGCAAATGTATGCATCGTTGTGGTACTGCTTTCTCTGATGTTCTCTGAAAATGTCTAGGGCTTCTTCCAGTTTTTGAACGGAGCCTCCACGAGAGCGTTTGTGATTTGATGATTTTCTTTGCCAACAGGTTTTTTGTGAAAATGAAACACAATATCTACAGTAAGCTCCGTCTTCTTCAGCTGAGTAAGTCAACCATCGAAAAGAACGCAGCCGTGACAATTGAAACTTCAAATTTCCATAACTTGAAGTTGAAAACTTGAAGGTTTCATCTGGTATCCACGTGTCAATAAGAAGTTCGTATTTTTCATTGTCTGAATTATCTTCGACAATCGATAGCTACGTCTTTTGGAAAAACCTACGAAAATGTGTATTATCAAGACATATTTTTTTTATTTTCAAGAAATTTTTTTTTTGGTTTTTTTTTCAGTAAAAATTGACGAATATCCGTTTTTGCACACAAACACAATTGTACCAATTCATTCACAGCTGAATCCACGTTTGTTTACATTGTATCAGTTACACTATTGCACCAGATCGCACATTGTGACTCCGAGATTATGATGTTTGCATCACTCTTCAAATACCTGAGTCAGCGCAATGCTTAATTAGCATTGTGTTGATCGGTTTCTGTACCAATGATATTTCTTTTTTGACGCATTTTTCTTGACGCAAGAATTAGTTTTTTTTAAAAATTGCATGATATAACATTCATTCTTCAGATTCGTAATTCTCAATTATTCTAACATTTTCGCGAGCACTGAAACACCCCTTGTAGCTGTTTTATTGAGTTTTCTAGACCGATGTACAAGCAATATATGAACTGAAAATGAATCTGTCCTCATCTAGGACACCATCTTGTATTCCGGGTTTCCGGTAAATATTTCTGAGAGGCAATAAACAATTTCGGATTCAGCAAGGTTTTTTTACCCAAAAAAAGTTGTTTTCTCAAATGTTTCATGAAATGCTTCTTAAAGCTTCAATAACTGGAAGTTAGCCGGCTCTAACAGGCAAGCTTTTTCTTGCTTCAAGACATAAAGTAAAGTCTGGCCGAGTCTCAAAGATAAGACATGGAAAGATATCTCCACGTCGTTTTCAATATGTCTTGATTGAGAGCATCTCAAGTCAGAAATAAGTAGAGGAATATTTACTCGGAGTCAGTATTCGTCGGTTTGAGAAATACAGAGATTTCAAAAAAAATTGCTTCTAAATGAATACTCCTTACGATTATATGCAATAATTGAAACCTTGGCAAAGATAACGTTGGGCCAATATAAATCTGCTTTTGCTGGAAAATTTTTTTAAATTGCGAGCATATGTTGCAATACGTTTTAGAAGACATAATTTGTTCTTGACATACACGTTACGAAATTAAACAAAAAGCTATATGAACATATTTTTAAATAAAAGTATTTTTGTTAATTGAACGTTATCTCCAGTGAGGCTTTAATTTAAAACGTCAAGTGAGATCGGAACTAGTATATATTGGAAACATCTGGTACAATATTCATCAGTGACGCTGTTCACGAATTTCTCCGCAAATCTTTATCATCTATAATAGAAAATGGGGATCTTCATCGATACTCTATTCTTCTCTTTAGCCGTTTCCCTTAATTTCATTGGTAAATATAAAATTATATAATATAATATATCTACAATATTTGGTAAATTTGGAGTAGAAGCTCGATTGCAGCCCAGCTGAAAATATTCACCAGAAAATACACGTGTAAATATACGTGCAATTCCATCTGTCACTTCATAGATTGCTGAACATACACTTAAATCCATACCTAGGTATTTGTAATAAAACTATCAATGAGCGAAACGGCGTACAAGAACCTGAAAAATCACATCTAATATCGTTATTTACGTATCGCTTACGGTTCACCAGACATTTGCACTTAAAAATCTCGCTCAAGGATCACGTAAATTATTTTAAAATACCACTCTAATTTCACATGAATTTCTACGTAAATATCCACGTGATTACTTTGAAATGGGCATGTATATTTATTTCTTATTCAAGGCTGTTTAAATTAAAACCGTTTTTGTGCCAATTGACCTAAATTTTCATGGCTCCTCGTTATTTTCCCCCCTCGATTTTCCATGGCTAACTATATCCGGTGCAGAATACGTAAAGCGGTCCCAAATAAAAATATTGTTTTATGATCGTATAGAAACTTGGCTGACAATGTGAAGATCAGGTGATTTGTTTTATTGTTTTGATTTATACTTTTTTTCTAAAAGGCTATGCCTGCGAGATTTATTTTTCCAAGCGAAAAAACACGCCTTTCAGCTAATTTCCATGTAAACGGCTTTTTAAGCGGCTTGTAGCTTAGGTAAATATATCTTTTACTAATAGCCTTTCATAACAAAAATTACGAATCGAAACAAAGAAGAAATTGTCGGACCCCCTTCTTGTGAATTCAGTGAATCCAGAAGGAAAATTCACTAATTAATTAGTCACACTCAATTACTGATTCAATCAGTAACATTTTTACTTCTTCAGATTTATAGAGCGCGCCACTGCTTTTACTAGGGCGGTACAAAAAAAAACGAAAGTTCGAATATTCTTTGTAATAATGGCTCATTTTGTGAGGTTACCAAGGAAAGCATATGCGTATTTTTTTTCGATCAGACAACGTTTAGAGGTTGCACCCCCTCCCTCAATTTTCCCACTGAAAATACATGGAAAAACCCCCCATTTTTACGAATATGAGACTGGAAGTCATATATTTCAATGAAATGAGTGCAAGTTGCATGGACTTCTCTAAATCACTTCTCCGAATGTGACGTATGCATTGGTTTTTGATTTTGACCCTCCAACCCCTTCCAGCATACCCCAAAAGCCACCTTTCAAACAATGATAAGGTATTTTGCGGTATATTGGTCGTAAATAATACTTTTGTGTATTTTTCTCATCACAGATCATTCATAATAGCAAACTTAGAAAGTTTCATTTATTCTTCATCAATTATTAATTATATAAAAAATTGGTACCCTCAGAGCGAGGTAAATAATTGAGGCAATATAGAAAATCAGAACTGTCGATTCAATTTGCTGTTAATTGCCTAAACAACTATTGATTGTTCTAATGTAACTTTTGACTAGAATACGGCAGAAAAATGTAGTTTTTTGGAAATTCGCTAGTAAGCTCGACAGAATTCTGGTATTTCTGTTATTTTTACCACTTCTCCAACATTGCTCAAACAATTTTCATTTTTTCAAATCATTTTCTTTACAAAATATCCAAAATTTACAGATTCACCGAATAACATAAACTAAACAAATGAAAATTGTTTAAAAAATGATATGTAAGTGGTAGAAATGAGGGAAATACCAGAATTCTGTCCAGTTAGTTGACAAATTCGGAAAAAAATACATTTTTCTGCATTATTTTAGTCGAAAGTTACATTTTAACAATAAAAACAATGAACAACAAATTGAGTCGACAGTTCTTATTTTCTCATATTCGTAAAAATGAGTTTTCCCATGTATTTTTTATGGGAATATCCCATCGTAATCGTAAAAACTGGCAAAAATTAAAAATAAAAATAGCACTTCGACGATTTCATTCAATTTTCCTAGTGAAAATGGTCATTTGTGCCAATAACTCAAAACCTCTTTTTTCCGTTGCGTTTTGGCATTCAAAAAGAGGCCGAAAGTATTAAACAATGTTTGACATCTTACAGTTAAACCCACTAAAATTGTTTGAAACAAAAGCATAAAGTCAGTGTTTATCTTTTTCTTTTTTGCAGTTTCTTCTTTTGGGAGCTTTCCCTGCCTGCAGTAGTTTAAACGAAAATTATTGTGTGCTTATATTCCCCGTTAAACTAAAAAAATCGAACTTTTCATCTCTCATCGCAAAAAGCGATCAGACTTTTTTGTAGAGAATAATAATAGTAAGTTTTTATTTTGACGCGTCAAACTCTTCAAGTTAATTTTAAAATGAGTATCTTTACGATTTAGAACGTTTCTGATACCCTGCGGGCAGCTGTTTCCTATTTAATAAATGAGTTTAAAATACAGTAAATGTTTCCCTGTCTGTTCTATAATACTGGAACTTTAGGTGTGTAGCCAATTTCATTATTATCCTTTATGAGCTTCTGTTTTAAAATATTGTATATTAAAGTATATTTATAATGAGTATATAAGTAATATTAAAGTTTCTGAGTTGATTTAGAACCAATCTATTCAGATTATTCAATTTTTCAAAAAGGAAAAGGTAATAATCTAAACAAATATCACATTTCCCAAAAATTTCTAACTTTCTCAAAGTTTTTAAAAATATGTTTAAATAAAACAGATATCTTTTGATAAATTGAGTTAATCATGAACAACCTCAATTGAAAGAGATCTTAAATATTCATGAGCAACCCTGCAGATTGGAACCAATCTTTCTTTAAAGTCTTCCTTTCGAAATTTCTTAAAGATCGAAATAAAATCTATTTTCTTATGAAAATTTTTTGTGTACTGAAAAAAAAACACCGAAAAAGTTCACAATTTAAAAATAGGCTTTGAGACTTCCTGTCTTTTCGGTTCATTAGAAACAGATGTACAATAAATGTACACAGCAGAAAGAAAAAGAGGGAGAAAAAAGAAAGAGTCAACCAAAACCATCATCACACTCTTTCTTTTCACCGTCTTTTTCATGCTACTGGGTGACCAACATGTTTCGAAGCCAATTTAGCCTTTTCATCAGGGGTAATTTCATAGGAAAAACAATAGGTATGAAAATGATGAATTAGTAGATTAGAGGAATATTTTTTTTACATGAAAATAAAAACAGCTATGATTGATAGTGATTTCAGTTTTTTTGATACATACTCCACACATTACTTGAAAATTTGATAAAAGGCGAATAATTTTTCACAAATCCCAAGTTCAGGTTCTTTAATTTTTTGATTGGAAAATGATTCCCGCGCTTCTCACATCATGCCACAAAACTAAAGCCATTATATCCAATCAATGATTCCGTCTCAAGTTCTGTTTTATCTATCAAAATCTCTCTTTTAAATTGATAGCTTTTTTTCTTCCCTCTTTATATTTGCCAATGTTGGAAAAACACGGAAAACACAAACACTTTATTTTATTTTTTATATGCTATGAAAAAGTTCACAAAAAACCTATGCTCTATAATAATGAATTTTTATCCGGAATAAGAGACCGAAACGAACAGTCTGGTGTCGCGACAAATACTGAAGTCTAAGCCCAGAAAAATTCTCACATTTCAACGAAAAGCATTTTAAATACACTCGTACAAAATTTGTGACGTACGTCTTAGAACTCGGGCGAATTGTCATTTTTTTCGGCAGTATCGTCCGAACCCCAAGTTCTTGTAAAAGGCACGTGTTAGAAATTTTCGAAAGACTTCATGAAATTTATTCAGATCATTTTAGCCTTTAAAATAAAGATTTAGAGAATACATACTTTTGAAAATTATTTTAATTTTTTTTGAGTACCAATATGACATTAGGATTATATTCACAAAATGTTCGATAAAATCGAGAATAGAGTAAATATAAGAAAATGTGAAATAGATAGAGAAAAGCACATAAGCATCTGAAAAATTATAAAAATTATCAAATTAGAAACATAAATGTTAGTCAAAATACAGTACACAATGGTACATGATAAGATATGCACATGTTGATGGAAGGAGGTGTTTCGGGTTTCAATCGTGTGCAAAACTACGAATCTTGCCGACGTTTCGTGAACATTGCAGT